>JAVQJL010103132.1:0-14205 GCA_036024295.1 Nannoperca obscura
CCCCCCCCCCCCCCCCCCCCCCCCCCCCCCCCCCCCCCCCCCCCCCCCCCAGCCGCACCATGGAGGGGGATGGACGTAGGCATACCAAGGAACCAATGAAAGAAGGGTGGGTCCATGCCATGGATGTCAGCCAATCAGAGTCAAGTCACCTTTCACCTCAAAACCTGCAGTGTCCCACTAGATCATGCACTTGATCCCTCGGACATCCTTTACAGCCTCTCTCTGTGCACCTGCCTGGTGTTATGCATGATGACTGTTATGTATAATAATCAATAATCATAATTTTAATTCGAATTCATTACCCAAGTTTCTGCATTAATGCAACCCCCCCTCCCCCCACAAGTACATGAGCCTCCAGAATGCAAGTCTACGCAAAACTAATCGTTAACCTACATCTTACTAATGTTAGGACTTTAAACTCAACCGACCTCAGTGCTGCATTTATTTGATTGGAGCATTTTCCCCGTACAGTCTCCCGAGCAGCACTTTAACCCTCTATCAATTAAAAGTCCACAATTAAAACTACTGTTATGACTACAGCGCAGATCCCGCGGTGTATCGTAATGAAAGACGACTGTGGGAACCGGGGGACACATTACTGAAGGATGCACTGTAATTAAGCCATTCATGGGATTCATTCGTAAATATTAACGACAAAACAATTAAGAACACGTCGCAGGTTTAAAAGTCACGCGTATTCACGTTTTCCCATTCACACTATACCATAAAACTGCCAGATATTTCAATAGAGTTCGGCGTGACATTTTCTTTCAAAACCACGGCGTTCATTTCTTAAACTATAGTTGTGAATGTCTGTTTAGCGGGTGGTATAACAACTACTAAACTAACTTTAGCTATAACCAACAATAACTAACTTGTTTAAAGCACTTCCCACCTGTTAGCGGCAAATCTCCCCGGCTTCTTCTTCTTCTTGACCACGCGCACTTAATTGTGTCACGTTACGAGCACAATACAGTTTCCGGGCAGGCGTTTCAAAATAAAATCCGTTCTATTTACATAATTGGTTTAGGAATAGTAAAATAACAAATTCATTATAATTTAACTTGGGATAATGTTTGAAGTAAACCTAAATACAACTGTTGTCATATTTTGATGGTGTAACGATTTAGTCGTTTTTTTTTACACTGTTTAAAAGACAAAATGGCCTGACTTCCGGTCAGAATATAGTAGTACAGCGCAGGATACGAAAGAGGCGGCAGGACGATATTATGAATGCCTTGTGTTCAGGGGTGGAAATTAGCAGCAGCCACCAACCAAATGGTGGTAAAAAATAAAAGTGACTGGTAGATTCCAGATACAAAATTATATTTACTATTAAGTGGTTGGTGAATTTGTGAATTATCTGTCAGTGGCTGCTTGATGTTCACATTTTAAAAAGTTTATTTTCTACCCTGCTTGTGTTCCTTTTCCAATTGGTCAGACATTTATGGCTTCTGTCATTATGGACTAAATATAATAAATGCTCTGTCTGAAAAACTAAACGTAAGCTCCAGCGATCACTTTGTGTGTTTGTATGACAGGACGCAACTTTTTTGTTTGTTTGCAGCAGATCCAGAGCTGCGCTTTCACCGGCGAGGTCTCAAGCCGTGTTAGAGATATGTATTACCAAACACCTAACTGTGAAATCACTTATAATTGCACACGGTGTAATAATGTATTAATTTGCATCATTTGTACATTTGAATAATTACATCTGCTTTGTTTTTTACGTAACCCTTGTGCTACCTTGCCGGGTCATATTGACCCAGTTGCCTATTGTCTTGACCCAGTGTCTTCTCCACAGGGTAGCACAAGGGTTAATGTGTCCTGACGTCTGCTGTGTTGGCTAGTAACTATTATCAACAGAAACACAAGAGTTGACTCTCTGTCCCAAAATGAAATGTTATTAACTGCATTACAAACAATGACAATGATACATAATAAAAAAAATACATAATAAAATCACTGTTCACAAATAACGTGCAATATTTGTATAAAATTAAAATGAAAATCAGAGCGCTTTTGAACCATAAAAAAATGAGACAGAACAAAAAACATGTTAATAAAGTGGAATGATCAGTAGTATGTCACAATATAACCACCTTCTTTTTTAACACCTTTTAAAACAATAAAACCAAATCTGACTAAGTGCACTTTTGTAGGTTTCATTCCTGCGTATTTTTGTTCCATCCAAGTGTTAATAAATAAAATATAGTACTTCAAAAATACACTGTAACATATTAAAAGTGGACAAAATGTCTTTATAACCAGTGGAAGAGTTGGTTAGGTTCCGGTTAGTCTGATATTTAACTCGTAGTACTAGAAGAACTATCATGATACCAATAACACAATATTGTCTCAGAAGTGGATTAGCTACCATGCACTTTCTAATACTACAGTATCAACACAAGGAACTGTTTGAGATTCATTGTGGATGTTTAGAATAGCTGTAATACATATTTGTCTGCGATGCTGATATACAGAAGAAGTTTAAATACTGAAAGACACGTAATGCCCCGTAGGTACTATGTTACCAGCATTACTTTCAAAGTCTTTTGTTCACCAAGAAGCCATTTGTGGCAAATACTTCTAGTATTAGACTGGATTTCTTTCAGTCTGTGTGCTTCTCTCTCACCTGTTTCTTCTTCTTCTCTTCTTCTCACATGTTTGTAAGTCATTTGGTTTTCCCATTTCTCAAAAAGGGGAGGAGCATTTTCGTGACCTTCCCCAGGGTCAGCTGGGGCAGAAGGAGCAGTGAATGCCCCCCGTCAGGTCGGTGATGGTTCCCTCCCTGACTAGGGTTTGTAGGAGCTCTGTCTCTCTGTTCACATTGTGCATGGTCTGCTGCAGCATGGCACTCATGGGAAGGCGGTCATAATAGTGCAGTGGTGCCTCCTGCTGGGAGAGGTTGTAGCCAAAGCCTGCCAGGCTGACCTCATCACACAGCATGCTGGCCAAATTCAGCGCAGAGATGCCCATGGTAGGAACAATCTGCAGACGAAACACAAGACCCAACACTTTTATTAACAAGAAAAGTATTATTAAAAGTAACCTGTTTCAACAAGAAACTTGTATTCTTATAATATATCTTGTATTTTCCAAGTAAACTGCTTAACAATACATTCTACAATTTATATTTTTCTATACCTAAAAAGATCATTAGTAGCAGATCCTTCATGATAATAATTTAGCATGCACTATACTGAGTGGTATCTATAGCCTTTATGAAATGTTAAGTCATTTTTAAAACGATAGATTTCTGGCAGGTTGGATTAAAATAGAAAACTGCTAACATTTACAAAACAGGATTCAACAGCAATGTAGAAATATGGGGTTGCTGAGTGGCCTTCAAGTCTTCAACATGAATACAGACACTGTGAAGCAGGGAAGGGATCATTACTGCTATCAGGTTATTATCATGGGGACGTCAAACTGTAGTGCAATACCCAAAAGCAAACACAGGGGGGAGCCTCTCCCACACAACACACCGCACAGCTACGTGACTGGAACACAGTGGACAGTAGAGAAAGTAATGCTGTGTCTGCTGAGTCAAAAGCACCTGATGAATAGAAACCCACTAAGTGTTTAAAAAGAGTAGCGAGAACCAGAGTCCATGTTGTTTTGTGGTCATTTCATATCAACAGAAAACAGTAACAACTTTAAAAAGCTACTCGTGAACATATCCAACAATAAACGTGCATGCTGATAGTAATACTCTGCTAAATAAATAATGTAAAGTCTGACATTTTGTTGGGTTTAATAATCAGTAAGTGGCACCTACCAGGACCACTGTAAAAGTTTAAGAAATGTCTATAAAGAATAACGTTTTAATTCATTCAGCGACTTAGGCTATAAGAACAGATCAGTTGAATCCCTAGCATGGGACGTGTCTATTACCTGGTTCATGCCCATCAGGTGTGGTCTGGGTGGAGGGTATTTCAGCAGGTCCTGTGCAGTCTCTCTGATGACCTGTGGATTTAGAAGCCTGAACCTGTGGGGCTCCAGGGGGATTTGATCGGGAACCCTCTGCCAGTAGAAGAACCAGTCCCACAGAGGCTGCAACACAAAGCACAGGTGTGTCTCAGCTGGGACCGTACACAGCACAGCAAGTCTTTCCTTCTTAAGACTCCTGGTCAGCTGGATGTGGTTCACATACATACATTCAGAGAATACACATGTAGGGCAGACTGAATGGAGGTGGTGAGTCTATGTGTGAAGAGGTTCTTTGTTGACAGGAAGTGAAATATATCCCTGTTTATTTTACATTTAGATTAATTAAGTTATTTTCTTTTTCTCAGTTTTTACATTTTAAATGTCAATTCAGTTCATCTCTAAAGTACATTCAATAGTTTCTCTCAATGTCATGGGGTTATCATTCAGGTTCTATTTGTATTTACATTCATGAGATTGGTAAACTATTTGAACTCTTTATTTATTTTTTGCTTTTATGGATTCAATTAAAGAAGTCTTAAACTTCCTCCAGCTGTTGCTGTTTGTGACTGAACCATTCCTCCAGGATCACATGACCATGTGAGAAGTTCTGCTATGACTTCTTCACTTCACTTCACTTCTTCTTTTATCAAATCAATACCACACCCACACCCACACACACTACTGACCACAGTGAGCCTGCTGATCATAGCAGAGATCCAGCTGATGTCCACACCTTTATACACCACAGCTACAAACAGAGTGTGTGGATCTGTGTCGAGCCAGTGGAGCGGCGTGCCCTCTGGGTAACTCATCCTGATGCTGGTTCGACTTCCAACATCAACACTGAACTCTCCTAGAGGGCCGCTGTTTAACCTGCAGCAGGGAGACGTTGTTGTAATGTAAATATACTTGAGTCACAGTGGAAAGTGTTTGTGATGTTAATTAATCATAACTAGAAGTAAGTGACACTAAAGTCAAACTGTAACTCAAGCGTGGATTCATGGACCACTGTGTGTAAACTGGATAAACAGTCGTGTCATCGCACTTTCTAACCTCATAATGGTGTGGAAGCGGTCGATCAGCGAGCCCAGCTCCAGGCCTTTGAGGATGCCTCCATTTCCCATGACTACACAGCGCCGACACTCATCCGATGTCTTTCCCAGCCGCGGTGTGGAGTTGGAGTCTGGCAGCTGTAAATCACAGACAGAACCATTATCATTATTTAAACCTTTCAGTTAGATAAATGAAGTTAGCTTAAACTACAGTTTGTAGTACAGTACAGCTGTTGTGTTCTGCACATTTTCAAAGTTAGTTAGAATGTAACCAGAGATATTTCTTTTGCTTTGTCAAGCTAGTACTGTATTATAAAATGTTTTCATGATATCTATAATGTCATAGAAATTTGGAAACTAGCACTTGCAGCTATCTGAAATTATCAGTTATACAAGTTTAACTGCACTGTGCATTATCAGTAATATTCTCATCGTGAAACATTCATTAGGCTCTTTATATGACACTCAAAGCTTTTGCAGAATCCCTTTGTCACATGGTCAGGAACATACAATGTGCCACGACCACATTATAAATATTAAATACTAACTAGATGAGACAGAAATAACAGAATGAAAGAGAGAAAGATGTTGCGCCCACCTGCTTCAGCAGGTGCTCTGCTTTGCCCTGGAGACCTCTGAAACCAAATGGTGGCGGATGCAGGAAGAGGTCGTGCGGAGGCGGCACATCCTTCCAAAGGAAGGGCTGTGTGACGTGACTGGAAGCAGGAAGTCGGGCCAGCAAGCTCTGCCTGGCTCTGCCAGGATAACACTGACCCTCCAGAATTTGGTGCACGTACTTGTGTACTTGCTGCAGGGGTTATGAAAACAAGATGTAAGCTCAGAAGCAGCGACATTATAACTGTAATGTGACCAACAGTGCCAAACTCACTGCTGTCTGACTGCAGAAGGCCATCTTGTTATAACATGGAAACAGTTTCTTTAGGTAATGGAAGTTCAGTGACACGTGAGGCTGGCCTCAATCAACTGTGTTAGTAGTACCGTACTGTACAGTATGTGATCCATGGTGTCCTTAGTTGCATCAGCAATCAAACAGGTAGTTAGTGTGTAAATACTGGGGTAATTACACATACACACACATCAAGGTCGTGAAGAACAGTGCTCAGCACACTGGTAGTAGTTTTTTGTCAAGAACAAATGTGGTAAAAACTTAAAGTTAAAATTTTGCAAGTCAACCAAATGACCCGGGAAGCCTGACTGGTGCTGGCTAATCATCATTAATTCACTTGAATAAATAAATAATTTCTAATATTTGCTAATTAGAACTAAACACAATTGCGTGCTGAGTTTTGCAGGTTATGAACCATTTCCTCCAACATCATTCATGGTGTTGCTGGAGGAAACATTAGTAGGTTTCGTTCTCCGGGGACAAAATTGTGGTTTTGCTGCATTACAGATGATCTACACCACAATGCCAACTTAACGATAACTTCTGAATAATGCGTACGATTTCAGTAAGTATTCAGTAATGTGAAAGCCTGAACACTCTCCTCTGCCTTTCTCTCACCTTTCTATGAGCAGGGTTGACGTGCCAGTCCAGAGGTTTGGCTGTGCCTGTCTCCATCAGTGATAGAGAGAACATCACCAAAACCAGCGAACCTAAAACCAAACCCAGCACCAACACACGCCTGGAGACACACACACACACACACACACACACACACACACAGAAGGGAGGGGTATAAAATATAAACGACAGCTACAAGAACTCCATTAGCTCAAGGGTTGCTGGAGGACACAAGCTGACAAACACACCCATGGTTGAGATGATCATACTGTAATGGTTTGCATGATATGTGCAGGATTCAGGAAGTCATATGTAAAGCATCTCTTTTAATACCACCAGTTAAATGGAAAAATACACAATGGCATCCTGAAAACCTGTCACATGTCCATCAACCCCTTCAAGACACTCGGCTCTATTAATTCCAGCAGAGACAAAAGTGAAAGTTACGACATGCTGTGGGGCGCACGTAGCAGTGGGCAGCTAAAGCTCACTCCCAAACATGTTTGTGTCATCTGTCAGCACATGTCAATCACTGTTGTAAGACACTGTGCATTAGACCAACTGTAGGACTGCCCAAACTTTGTCAAATATATCGATGGGCTGCAACTTTCACACAATGGCTCTCTCAGGTGTGATTGCTTCGGCACTTCCAGTCCGTCCTGTTTCACCAAGCAATGTATCAGGTGCAGCATCCGGTGTAATGAGTCATTTAAGAAGACCACACCAGTGTCTTGTAACAATAAGCCGATTAATCATTCACAGCAAGACTTTTACGTGGGGCTGGGTACCACAAATCTATCCCTTCACCTAAAACATTCCCCAGTGCAGAATAAAGAATGCATAAAACTAAACACACACCCAAAACAAAACAAGAATATTTCCACAACTATCAAGTCTATATGCATGTAGATTCAATGTGAAGATAAGATCAGAGTATCTAGTTTCATACGACACCCGACATGGCAGAGTGGAGTGAGAGGGATACCTGTACAGTCCCTTATCTCCACAGCGCTTTTATTATGTAACATAAAAATTGTGATGATTGATCTGGGGGTTTGCACTTTGGATTGAGAGATGTCCTGTACATACAGTAAAATTGACAATAAAGAAAACTGATGTGGACAAAGTTCCCTTGGAGTGTTGTTTGGTAGCGGTAAGGTCACATCTTTTAGAAACAGTTTATGAACCTTATGCAGTTGTTTATGGAACGCTACTCATGGACCCTGTACCGGGTCTACAGGGATTAATCCAGGAGACAGTGTAGACAATCAGACTGGTCATTCAACTCTTCACTTGTATTCAACAACAGCACATCACCATTCACCACACATTATTAATTCATCTGCACTCTTCAATCCCCTTCTTTTTCTTACATGTCTACTCTCTTCAAACCTGAGAAGGGAGGCCTGACTCCTAACTAAACTGTCTCAGGAGCCATTTCTGATTCTTTTACACCAACAGTGACATAGAAGGAAGTTAAATTAAGTAACAAAATCATTTATTGTTGAAATGATCATCTTGTTTCCAATGAAATGGATTGAGACAAGGGTTCCAGGTTACACAGACTGAGACACTGAACTCTTCTTCCTTCTTCTTTTACTCGGGCACTTTCAGAGTTGAGTGTGATATTGTTGCTGCCAGGAGGAAGTCACATCTGTGATTATACTGTCGGCTGAGAGCACTTCAAGGGTGTCTCTTAAATGTCCAAATTGCTAGTAAAGGAAAGCCACCTGCACCTAGAACAAAGATATAAACAGTGACTGTGACTATAAATGATACTGCCGTTCTCCTTTAAGACCTTAAGAACAGAGGAGGGAAGTCAGCGTCGATTGAATCCCCACAGCTCAAAGAGAACAGTAGGGGTCTTTGTGGTGTGTTATGTGAACGTCACCTGTGTGCTACACAGCGTTTAGAAAGCCCCATGTTGCTCTCATTCACCCTGGATTCTGGGAACTCCTCTGGTTTCTCTGCTGATGCGTGAAGCCCTCTGGATCTCATGGGTCATGTCCTGCACACACAGCAGGGACAGTCAGATACAGTCTATTAGCCACATTAGCAAACAATGCAAGAGGGGAGAGGAAAACAACAGCGGTACTTGTGTTAGTAATTCCAGTTTGTTTGCTTTGTGATACTACAAAGCTCGGTGACTGCATGAAACAGCTGTTTGATCTAAAGTAATGTAATAGAGATGTAGTGCTACAGCTAATATCTGCACATTATCATGAGCAACTGAGAAAAAAAGAATTTAAATGGATCACTTACATGTTGCATTACCACAATGATAAAATACTAAAAGTATTTAAAATTGTACACATATAAGTAAGAATACTAATTGTAAAGAATGTCTCCTGTGGTTATACCATTGTTAGATTCTTGTATTATTAATATTATTATTGATGCATAAACATGTAAGCAGCCTTTTACTGTCGCAGCTCATTGTAACTACTTTGTGTGTATTTGATAGTCTAATCTATAATGTTAATGACTCCAGCTGTAGTGGAGGAAAGATTTCCCTCTAAAGGAGTGGAACTAAAAAGCATTTTTTTATTTGATAAAAATACAGTAACTGTTACAGGTACCTAAAAAATATGTAGCCTTATTTACACCACTGGCTTTGGGTCAATAAGCTAGCTTTCACTAATGTTCTCGTTAGCAGGACAGCCACACCTCCATCTTTCTATTCACATGTATGCGGTTTGTTGCTCCTGCGGAATGTTTTTTGACAGTTTCGGTAGAAACAAAAGCTGTCGATTAAAAACAGCCCTTATATGTAACGTTTTATCGATTTAGTTACTTCGCATTTAGTTAGCTAGACTGCAGTGGTTTAGTGATTAAAGCCGCTGAATAAAATGCTGCGTTTCTGCCCATATTTGTACCTTGGTTGATGAGCAAGGCGTAATTTAAGTGCTATATATTATATATATTATATATACTGCACTTAATTATTTTTTAACAGCATGGTCTTTGAAATAAAAACAACGTCACGCGTCGGGTCTTGCCAGCGAGGGGCGACGTTACCCGGTTTGGCAGTTTGGGTTTAGGTTATATTAACTTTAATAAATAAAAAAAATAAAAAAAACTCTATTACCGAACAAGACCAACCAAAACTGAGAAAAAACGTTAGGTAGCAGGAAAATACAATTAATGTTAAATATGTGCCCCTCGTGCGGTTTGGTCCACGGTGGCGACACGCAAGAGGACCGTTAGCCGTTTTATTGCTGTAAGCAGTTTTATCACCACAGAAAGCACGTTTAATGCAGTTTTTCCACTCACTTCTTATCTCTTTCTTATCGTGTATTGACTTATTGACTTACCCTTCCATGGACTCCCACAATTTCGTCACGACGAAGCCCACTGACTGAACAAACGAGCAGCTATCTATCCCCGCAGCTCTCCTTCAGCTCAGCTTCACTTCTTCAGGCTCAGGCCAACAGCCAATCAGCAGCCGGAACAAACGCCAGTTTCCGGTCTTTTCGTAATAAGAGCCCCCCCCCCCCTTCCCCGATATCAATCCCCTGACATGTGTCCAATAAGCAATCATAATACCAGCAGGATGTCTACTGTTCCAACACCGTCAAACTAAAGAAACATGCATTTGTTATAGGTACATTTTTTAACTGTTCGTCTTTATTAGACAGAGACAGCTTTAGAAAGAAGGGACACGCAGACAGACATAAACATTTTAACTTTCATTTTATTATTAAATAGAGAGACAAAAAGGAGATGTTATGCTTCTAGGAATGGCACCATCTGTGGATACTGTGCATTATTTATTATTTAGACAATAAACTCCCACTATGCATGCTTTTATAGTATGATACAGCGATTTAACTCATCTCCAACTCAGAGAATTTCACAATGGCTGAGTTACACTACTTTTCAACTAAATTAATTCAGGAACACTATTCTTCAAAACAAAAATATCACATTTCACATCCACATTAAGTTGGGACCGAGATAAAAGTTGGTAACCCTACTCATTTGGCAGACAATATCAGGCTGCAATAGGAGCTCCATGAGCATATCAGTCCATGCCAGGTGATCTCTCCTCTCCTTTATTGCAGAGGTTGTTTCAGGTCAAACAGTCCTGTCCCACCTTTGACTACCTTACCCACCACCAGGCAGGCCGAGGGTGACACCAGCTGATCATGGGAGCCTGAAAAGGGAAGAAACAGCCATGAACAAAAAATAAATAAGAGCAGCAGTGGCTTGTGGCAAGAAACCAGAGGCTGCATCTTCCCTGAAGCATAGAAACCATAATGATTAAAAGCAACTGTTGTTACTATTGCCTTGAATTATGAATCCTGTTCAAATGGGATTTTTTTACTTTTATTTTATTTCAACTTGGTCTTTGCTCCACTGAATCTCAGAAAGCAGAACGTGGATTTTAGTAGCTGTGAAAACGACAGCTGAAGCTGCTCCTGCAGTGGAAACTAGTCTATGCAAACAGAAACAACCATGCCCTGTTAGGCATGACTTAATTAACACTCGCTGACTGTACGACAGCGATCGCAGGGCACAGGTTAGTCTGCCTCTTTCTTCAGCCATCTTTTAGATATGTCGTTGGAAAGCTAAACTTTATTAAACACGCACTTCCCAGGCAACTGTTAACTGCTGCATACTAACTTCAGACTTTCCCACGGTGTATCACGTGATACAAGTAATGTTGCAATGGTCACAGCGCAGCAGTGGATTTTAAATTAGTAATGCAAGGAATGCATTTTGCATAATGCTGTGCTTTGAGATTCGTATACACGTTTTAAACAATAGTTAAAACAATGTATATTCAAACATTTCCTAAACATTTTGTTGATTCCAGACCGCCTGGAAAACTGGCTTTCTAATTTCATAACATTTCCAGGAATTTCATGACTGTCTGTATGTTCTCATTAATCAAACACTACCTTGATTGTTATCTGCTGAGTAGCATCAGAGAACTACAAAATCAACCCGCTCTGCAGATTGTTATTATCATCACCGTCTGTTCCTTACCGAGCATGGTAGCCTGTTTGAGGAATTTGTAGCTGGTTTCGAAGGTCATCTGCTGCAGAGGTGAGGAGTTGGAGCGGATGGCGTGCCGGTTTAATGGCTTGTATACACCCTCGAAACACATGTAATCTGCAACCAGTGACAGATGTCTGGGGTCTACCTCGATACCTAGAAACAGTTACGCAGACAAAATCTGAGTGGTTCTGACAGACGGTTATCTGAGGGATTTCATTTCTGCATGTGTGTAAATGTGTGAAAATGTGTGTACCATAGACCGCAAAGACATCTTTGATCTCCTTCTCGATGACTTTCAGAGCCACTTCAATCCCATAGGTGTTGGCCATGGCGTGGACCTCATTGGAGTACAGTCTGTTGATGTCCAAGATCTGGAGAGACAAAGAAATATTGTCTTACTGTTATAAAGGAAAACATCTCCTGAGCAATTAACCATAAACTCACAAAGCCTTTTATAAACCAGTTTTTAAACAGTGATGTAATCAAAATTTATAATAATCTGTTTTGCAAGACTTAAATCTACAAAGATTTGCACGAGTCACGTCACAGTCAACAGATTTGTCGCACATCTTAATCTAAAAACACACTGAACTAGATAGAAAGTGTCACACTGGATCTGTGGCGTACTGTAAGTAAAGCTATCTTCAGTGGGGCACATTTTAAAAACATATACTCAGTATCTAAAATAGAATCTGTGATCAGCCATTAATGTTGAAATTCCCCCAAAGTCTCCTTAGTGATAGTGATATAAATAAGACAGTACATATTTCTTTACATTTATGCTTTTCAACAAGCGGTGCTTGCTACTTATATTTATTGTTATGCACCAGTATACCAAGGTGAATTCACTCGTATGTGAAAACCTACTTTCACATACTGATCCGGATGCTGGTTTCTCAATATCTGGTGCCGTCTATAAAGACTCACAGACATCCAAAAATACAATAAAAGTATCTTTATAGAAGATATATTCAATGCATATTTAATTTGGATATCTGGAATTCACTTTTCAGATCTCTTAAACTGTAAGTAACTCTGAGGATTCTTAAACTGACATTTTGATGAATAAAAATGTAATTAGGAGAAATAACTAGCGTGCAGGTCTCGTGTCAGAAAGACATACATGAATTATAATTCTGAGGGTCCTGCAAGGTGCCATTTGCGATTTCAACTCAATTTCTGGCCAAAAAAAAAGCTAGCATCATGATACACCACATATGCACAGACCAAAAAAGCAAACAGCAACCCACTGATATTAAATTAGACTATGTTGATAAGATTATATGAAGGAAAAGCCAATTTCAACAGGCAGGAAAACTAAAAAGAAGAAGAAGATCAAAAGAAGAAAATACACTGATAAGTTACACCCACGTGTGTTAACGATGCACATTGTAGTGCTTCAGAGAAATGAAGTACAGATCTGCAACTGCAACATGGCATGAAAAGAGAAGTCAAAGTTAAAATATTGTGGGTTGTTTCTTGTGCAAAAAAAGATTAGTGCAAACTAAAACCAAAGCAGCTCTTGCGGTCCAACCAACACTGACTTACATCGCTGTGCTGGAACATTTCGTGCATGTTGATGCCTTCTGTGTTGAGCACAGTCTCTTTCTCTCCCGTCTTCGTCGTGACTTCGCTCAGCAGGCAGCGGGTCAAGCCTTTGGTCTCCATGATGACGGCGTTCTGGGCCAACGCCGACAGGACTGACGTAAGGTCGAAGTGCACCTTGCTCACCGGTAACACCAGGTCAACCTGCGAACAGGGAGACGTGTGAGGAGAATGAAGATACCAAGATTCAAATAGTTTTATTTCTCGCAGCGCAGCCTCGTTAAAGTTCGGCTGTTGGTAATGCTTTCAGTAGCATGAGCCAGATTCTGGCATTATAATAATGAAATAACACATTCACTCCTTGCATTGTAGTTGAGGAAATGCAGCAGTGACTCTAAACAAGAACAGAAGCTTATTTATTGGAAGAACCATTGTTGATTTAGTTGCAGAAAAAAAACCTTCAATAAAAGAGTGCTGCGTTATAATGCTGTGTGATATAAACATTAAATATGATGGTGATTTATCAGCATGGAGAAGGAGAATATAATATATTATAGATTTATTGGTTTTACAGCCTTTAGGAAAAACCTGGAAGTAAAATATAACATATGAATTATTATATTAAGAGTTTGCATTGCAAATACACTATTCCTGCTATTTTTAACAAGTAATATTGTTAAAAACTGATTGAAGAAACAAGTGAAAAGTGATTCAACTAAAAAAAGAACAGAAACAGTAAGAAAAAACTAGTAGTGCAAACTGGGATCAGATAACAGCAACGATGAAGAGGGAACAAACGTTTGGGTTGTGGCCAGACGAAGCAGAAAAAAAGGAAAGAAAAACCCCTCCTCTGTGTCTCTGAGACTGTGATCTCAACCCAGCTCCATCAAGAAAACAGGAACAACAACAACAACAACAACAGAAGGAGCAGCCTCCACCACCACACGACCCTGATACTCTCACAGACCAGAATGTAGCCAGGAAGGAGTGGGAGACTGTGGTGAGACCGAAGGCCTCCGCAGAAAGAGGAACAGACACTTTGAAATAGCACAAGAACTCATGGCTAAATATAGTCTCCACACACACACACACACACACACACACACACACACACACACACACACACACACACACACACACACACAC
>JAVQJL010103144.1:0-43924 GCA_036024295.1 Nannoperca obscura
CCCCCCCCCCCCGCCTCTTTCCACTGTTAGCGCGGCACTTTAATCACTTTACCAACTGAAAATTTGGACTTTGGTTTGGACCGGTGCCTAGAAATTCTCGTCTCTTTTGTTTTCTTTGATCTTGCAGTTTTTTCTTCTTCTTCTCGTGTTGTACCTCAGAGCCTCCCTCTCCTGCCTGCCTGCCCGTCACCCTCCTGCGCTGCCCGTGAGTCAGTTCAAACAGCTGCATAGAAGATGTGAGTATGAATGCGGATTTTCTGCTGCGCTCTTTTAAAAAAAAATGTATTTGGGGAAATATTATTAACTTGTATGTTTTTTCATGCGGGGAGGGGGGGGGGGGTCTGAAACAGAACTGATTTCTTTCAGCTTGATGGATTTTGCTGACGCAAGTAAAAATCTTCCGTCACAGCATCACTAAATTATTTATCCAAGGGCTGACTGCTGCCACGCTAAAGCCTTAAGTAGAGTTAAATGAAGTTTAAAAAAACAGATATTACACATACACATAAAATAAAGTAGAATACAGCATATTGTTAGTCGGAGGGTTTGAGGTCACAGTCATCACCTGCTTAATGTTGAGGAGCATTAACGTCCTGTGATTGATGGTTCATGAGGTGACATCCTTGTTACTTATCTGCTAAATAATTTTTTGGTATCCTCCTGCAGTGGCTTTGATTTGTACTGAACTGCCCGTCAGGCTGAGTCAGTGCAGGCAGCTTGTTTCCTCAGTTTTAAACCCCCCGTGCCCACCCCTCTCCCCCCCTGCTGGATTAACCCTTTCCCTTTTTCCACTCATTACTTTCCAGCCTTACCTTTTCTCCTCAGTCCCACCCAACTCTCTGTAAAGCATCACGGGATAACTTCTCCCCTCTCTCTTTTTTTTCTCCTTCTCCCATTATTCAGCCAGGGTCTTTCTGTTTCTTGATTTCCATCTGTGGCCTATTTCTTCTTCCTTCCCATTGCATCTTCTTTCTCGTCCTACCCCATTTGTCACTATCGCCTGCTCCTTCTTCTTCTTTTCTCCCCCTTTTATTTTCTGCAGTCCTTGCTCTACATCTCCACTCCCCACTGCATAATATGTATTGTATATCCTTTTGCTATATGGTGGATTTATCCCTCCTCTGTAACTGACAAATTAATTATAAAGTTAAGTGCTTTTTACATTATGGGATGTAAACATGCATCACTTATCAGAATATCAAATGGCTTCTTTTACTCCAATCTCAATCCCTCTTCCTCCTCCTCGTGCTTCTTCTCAGGTCTGCCCCAGATGCTGCTGCCCCCGGTGCTCCAGGAGCCCCCGGTGCAGATGGGGGCCCAGCCGGCCCACCTGCCGGCCCACCCAATACGTCCAGCAACCGCAGGCTACAGCAGACGCAGGCCCAAGTCGAGGAGGTTCAGCACTCTCCTTTATGATATATAGCCTCAGAAAACCCTTTGTCCCCCATGTTGCTTTCCTTTAACCAAGCTTGTCATCCTCTTTGTCTCTCCTCCCCACTGCCAAATGCTTTCTCATCCTCGCCGCTGTGGGCTAGGTGGTGGATATCATGCGGGTGAATGTAGACAAGGTGTTGGAAAGGGACCAGAAGCTTTCAGAGCTGGACGACAGGGCGGACGCTCTCCAAGCCGGAGCCTCCCAGTTTGAAAGCTGCGCAGCCAAGCTAAAGAACAAGTACTGGTGGAAGAACTGCAAGGTGGGCACATTAGTGTGGGTCCATTAAACAGATTGTTGTTACGCAAAGAAACTCACAATCTGAGTCTGAATTAACAATGTGTATATTAGTATGTGGCGCATAGAGATATATTACGAATATGGAGCTGGTGGAGTAGAATTACAAATTAAGTATGAATCAGAAGCTCAGCTCTTTTATTTTATAGCATCAAACAACTGTTTCATGCTGAGGTGCGCTGAGGCAAACACAGTGCCTGTTCTGGGAATGCCGTCATCCTGCTCTCCACACATTCATCTGTTAATGAGCTGCTGTGGACTTAAACTATTTTATAAAAGTATGTCACATTAATGTAAATCGTGTTGTTTTCTCCTTTCAGATGATGATCATGATGGGCATCATTGGAGTCATTGTGGTTGGAATAATATTCTGTAAGTAGAATATAGTTTCACTTTGATGCTAATACATAGATTGACATAGTCTGTCAGTATCAAATAGTGTTGATGTGTTAGCGCGGTTCATTTTACAGGAAATTAAGTTACAGACATGGTTCCTCTGACCTTGTTAAAGGATGGCAGCACCAGCATGTTACGTGTGTTTCTGCCCTAACAAGCCCATTTCTGTCCTGCCTACTTCTGCTCTGGCTGTCAATTATTCATGACTTCTTATTACAGTAAAATACTGATATAACACCAATTTTACTGGATCTTTAATATAAACAAACCCATAAACACTACCTAAGACGCAACGGTCAGCTTACTGCTCTCTACTTGTTTTTGTTTTAAGTGATTTGTTGCCAGCTCCATTAGATTAATGATTTCCTGTCCCTCTGTCCTTCAATCGCAGTGTACTTCTTCTACTAAGCTCAGCCCATCAGTGGAGATGGATATGGACTTGAGAATGATATGAGAGGGAAGAGAAGAAAAAAAGAAACCCAAGCGCCCCCTTTTATCCGTCCTCTCCTTCCTCTTTTCACAGTCTTCCATCAAACCATCTTGCACTTATACATGACGGTAATGTTAATAGGTGTGTGCTCTTTCTGTCCCCCTCTCCCTCCCTTCTTGTTGCTTTCTTCCACTGTTTTGCCATGAAGCCTCACTCGCTCTCTCCCGTCTCTGCACCTCATGTATTATTGAAGGACGCAGCAGGCAGAGTGAAAGAGGAAGAAAGAGGGAAGGAGGGAGGGAGAACATTCTTGGGACATGGGAACACACAGGGCTCAACGCCCTCTGAACAGAGCTATGGGGGGAAATGTACAATGTACAGATGGCGAATGTGTGCAGGGAGATTGAACAAGAGTGTGCAGTCCTTTCTACCCCAGATACGCCAAAGCTTGTTCATACTACCTTTTTTGAGAGTCCTACATTTGTAAATTGGTATTGACATGCCTAACTAACACACTCCTGTCACTATCATTGCTACTTACTAACACAAGGTCATGTTAGATTAAGATTATGTACATTTTTGTTGTATGTGCGTGTGTATTTGTGATCCAAAGCATTGTAGCCAATAGCTTATTCCAAGTTTAGCGATTTTTACTTTTTCGTTTCCTTTCCTGCCTAAGTTTTTCTTGCTTAGTCTAATATTTCTGCAATGTTCAGTAATGATAATGAGAGAAAGAACTTTGAAAAAGGAAAGGAGACTGTGTGGGAGTGTAAGGAAAGGAAGATGTGATTCAGAGAAAGGTGGTAAGACTATTGCAGCATTTTTCTTTGTATAAATAAAACAAACTAAATTCTGGACTAATAAGCAATTATCTATAAAGTAGATGTGTAACTATGCTTCATTTCACATTGGCTTTTGTACAACAGGTATAGTGATATGCACAGCAAGACAAACAGACCACAACAGTCACTAACAGACAATCTACTGTATACGTGAAGTGGCTGCTCTGTCCCAGAGGAAGGTCTCGATAGGCCGCGATAGACAGATGAATGTGTAGCGTCACATTTCAGGCAGGTACAAATGCCAACCTTCTTCTGTTTGTTTAACAAGATCTTTAAAAAGTAGAAAAATGGGACATGATGAAGAAACCCAGAGCCGCCCGACCCTCCCGCTCCCCCCTTCACTCACATAAAACCAGACTCACCTGTCACCTGCAGTATGGTAACGGCCAAAATGAGGTGTTTGTTTCTAACCTGCATGGCAAACGGTGTCCATAGTTTTGCCTATTTGTGTGACCTGTGAATCTGCCATTTCTGAATCTAACTGCCGATTGTACATTTTCTTTTGTTAGTGGTTTAAACGACCTGTGTATAACGTCTTTCTGATCTGATAATTACTGCTTATGCAATGCAACGATGCTCAAGAGTTTGCTAAATTGTGTTAATTTCACTTGCTTTTGAGAGAAAAATGATAATATTCAGAGACTGCAAACAACTGCAACTATAGTGAACTGTTAAATACATGTAGTATTATATGGATAGAACAATAGTACACATCTGTCAGATTATGCTCCTGAATAGTGTTTATATATTCTTTCAGATTATCTTTTTTGGGGGGGAGGTTGTTGGATATAAAAGAAAAGCTTATGTTCACTCTCTCTCTTCGGACTGATATTGAGAGATGACAACATTTAGAAAATATGAACAACATCATGCGCAAAATCCAATTATGCATAATTGCAGCAGCCATAATTATCTGATGATATTGTGCAACAATTTTATTAGGTTATTACCACATGAGATATGGGAACATGTTTTGTGATTTACAACCTGAAAATGCAGTGAGAAATGCAACTGGATTTGAGAAAATAAATGCATGCTTACACTTTTGCTGATGCTAATAAAGAAATCATCAACAAAACCGAGTGCTGACCTTTATTATATTTTCTTCATACACTGAGTCAATTTAGAGCTTAGAAAACGTTTTTTACACAACCCACTCCACTTCAAGTGATGCCAGCTTTCTTATTATGGACTCTGATTCTGACTGAAACCCCTCTGAAGCGAAACCCTGTGATTTGTCTACAACAGTCCTTCAATCACCTTAAACAAAGTTGCAGCTTCATAAAATCCATCATTGTGAAAAGTAAATAGCAAAACGTAACAATATCAATATCAAACACAAATATAAGCGAAAACAAGCCATGAAAATATAGGCTACATTTAAAATAGTGACAAATAAAAAACATGTAATGTACAACATCAACAAAAAACCTTCCAAAAAATAAACTATAAGAGGCTTTAAATAAAGATCCCGGTTAACAGTATATTAGCAGTTGCATTATTCATGCATCTTTGGAGACTTCTCTGATGGGCAACAGCATCGTAAAACATGTATAAATCTAAACATAAGGGCAGAAGTAGGCAGACAATCTAATTCATAGAGCCACTGATTTTTTCTTTCTTTCATATATAGACCTATTTCTTCTGTTTATCTTCCTGTGAATTGCTAAATAAAGCTGATATTGAAATACAATTTGTGTGGACCAGTAATGCAAAGTCTGGAGAAGCTGACAGTGCCTGCTGTCTGCACATGCCTCACATGATTCAACTCACTCTTTGTTACCTGCAGAGAGTAAAAGTTCCCCACAGCATGACTGGAAAAACACAGTTCAATAAGTCAGTATTGAAGAGATAATGAGTTTCATTATCTCTTGCAGTGGGTAATTTATGTGACAAAAAGTTGTTTTGCTAGAAAAAAGTATAGTTTGGAATTTAATTTGTGGGTTTTATACCAAATGCTGTTGCAGGTTACAGAAATGCAAGCTCCACACTCAAAACAACTTTATATTGGTAAACCCCTACCAACGATAACCGACAACAAATGTAAAAAGTAAATAAATTATACAGCTAAATATTAAATTACAGCATTCCCATATTTGAATTTGTCAGCTCAGTATAAGAATTAAAAGAACCAGTGATGCCTTTCTAATAAAATCAGTAATAACTTCACAGATGCACAAATGACACAAAGGAAGTCCTTATGGGCTCAGTTTCAAATCAGGATTATCTGCTAGAATATCTCCTACTAACTTATCTCATGACCTGGTAGAAGAAGATCACAGTGATGATCAGGAAACCCAGAACCCACCAATAGGAATCTGTAGACAGAAAGACACAGAGAACAGTGACATTAAGCTCAAGGTACACAGTGTGTAATGCAAATAAATAATCTCAAAACGTAAAATGTTTCTGTTTGTGCAAAATAGACATGATATTTATTGCCATTTCTAAAATGTTTGTGGTGGTTGAGTTACAAAATGAAAACTGTATTTTGGTACTTTCCAGAGGTGAACTATTTTCATTACACTCCCCTCTGGTGTGACATGATCAAGAGGTTTTGATATGACCTAAACTATAGTTTCAAACCATCTATGTATTATTCTCCACTCTAATAGGAAACAGAGAAATAACCCCCATCAAACCAAAACATGTTTTACACGTCATTTTTTTGTACCAATTAAACAAACAAGATATAACATGTTAATTAGTGAGCTTCCCCCTCTTACTATGAAGCAGCACATCTCACAAGACTTAACAAAGTCAGAGTCCCATAGCAACAACATTTTTATCGGCTATTTTTTGAAATTACACAATATGATGCAACACTTTGCCCAGAGTGCCATATCTTGATAACTATGCTCAGAGGATTACTCCTAATAACTTCAGTGATCCAAATTGTGTCACCTCAATTCATGACAATGTTTCAAATTTAAGGATTAAAGTTGTAAACATAACCCTCAGTGAAACCACGAGGTGCAGTTTTCGCACATTTATACTGACTGTACAGATGTAGGTCCCCAAACAAGTTATAACATTTTAAATAGTGAGCATTCGATGTGCTGGTAGGCAGATTAAGTGACATTTAGATAGAACCAAGCTAGCCGCTTCCCCCTGTTTCCAGTCTTCGTGCTATGCTAAGCTAACCGACTGCTGGCAATAGCTTCATATTTACTGTACAGATATGAGAGCGGTATTAATCTTCTGAGCTAACTCTTGGCAAGAAAGCAAAAAAGTGTGTTTCCCAAAATGTCAAACTATTCCTTTAAAAACAACAGCAACACATTAATACCTAGTTCTGGACTTTCTACCATCAGACTGACAGAGAGAGGGTGGGCCAGGGCTGGGTGGGACACCCTGCAGGTGATTTTAGTTCCAGGTGAGACACTGGAAGGCACAGTGAGGTGAGATGACAGGGAGTAAGTCCCATCACCATGCTGTCGATGGCTGGACAGAGAGCCCTGTTCTGGGAACACCGTAGGCTCTGTGTCTGTCGGAGAGAGGAATGACCACTCCATCTGAAAGGAAGAAGATAGCAGAGAATTATGACTTGTGTATCAAACATTTATTGTATAGAACCTTTCATACAGCGTTGTGCAATTCAGTGTGTCTTGGAGCTGACTGACAAGCTGATATTAAGACAAACAGTAAAATAATTTAAGACTAATGCACACTAGAAATAAAATGATGAAAATCTAATAATAAAACCATTAAAATCTATATAATACATTTTTAAACATGATACCATCATAAAATATATTAAATAAAAATGTTTCTGTTATTAGTTTAGTTCACTTAGTTTTGCTAGTTGTTTGTTAAGTTTATTTGTTTTATTTGTTTTGCAAGAACTGGGCAGTATTAAAGGAACCTCTCGTTTACTATAAGTAGGTATAGGACCAGCATGCATCTGGGGATGCACCTATGTTTTTTGCCAGAGCAAGACTTTTTTTGTTTGCTTAATTGCAGTGGCTGATTAAACCTTAAGAAGACGCATAGACTTTGTTTGAAGGACTTTATCTGTGCACATTACATCCCCACGGTGCATCAGTGGCCTTGAGATTTCATTGTCATTAAATTAATATCTTTTTTTTAAATTAAGTTTCCTGAGATTTTGCCAGTTGTTCAATGGCAGGAAAGGGATAACATATAACATATACATCTAAGAACATAGTAGATACAGACCTGAGCATCCAGTGGATAGTATTTAGTGCAGTGGCAGCTCAGAGTCTGGGGTGACTTTGTCTTCAACACAAACTTCTCCTCTGAGAGTGAAACATCAGGTGGTTCTGAAACAAACGGCAGCAGAGGACGAATTAAAAGACATTCTGTGGATTTTACTGAATTGGGAGATTAAGGTGAAACTTACGAATGACGTGGAGTTGAATGACCTGCTGGGCGTGGAAAGGGCCTATACTGACAGTACAGATGTAGGTCCCCTCATCTGTAACCTTCAGCTTAGTCAGAGTCAAAGAGGTGTTACCCTCACCAACAAGCTGGGCAGCATCCATGCTGGAGCCCCTCCTTTCTGCATGCACTGAGGACAGAAAATGAAACAGGAACTGACAAAACAATCTCAACTCAAGGTCCAGTTTCATGTTTGTTCTGGAGCTTTTGACCATACTAAGACCGGGATGTGTTTGACATCCTTAGATGGGTACTGTGCTCTTTATGTCCTCGCCTGCCTGTCAAAAGTTGTCCAGATAGCCTCAGAGCTTTTGGTATAACAGAACAATCCAACAGATTAAATTAAATTAAATTAAAATCTAAATGTAATGCCTTTGGATTACCCATTTGTCACATGATTAAGAGGAATTAATTTGTAAAGTAATTGACCACACAAACTGATATCTTGATGTCAGAGACTTCAAATTATAATTATGAATATCATAAAATCAATAGTAATGTTGTCTGGCACATTTAAAATGTTTTTTTCTTATTCTGATGCATTAACTTAGTATTATGCCAATAGTTAACATGTTTAAATACCCAAAATATATAAAATGTTAACTTTTATTTTTGTTTAATGTAAAAATAGCTACTTGGCAAGGCGTCTTTTGTGATTGTGGAAATTGCCAAAACGGGCCTAAAAACCTCACAACAAATTTGCATTTAGAGGCCATTTGCATTTATTTATTAATACTTCAGGCATTAATTTATTCAACTTCCGTGCCACTGAAGCCAACTGGCCCTAATGTACCATCGTCAAAAATCTCAGAGCCACAAGAAGCCGTCCTCAGAGTTTAAATCCTCCTAAAGACCCAGGATTAACCACAAGAAGCCAGGGACACCTGTTCACACAGCACTTACCCACTGTGCTCCCTTCTGCATCATCCAGCCTCGTCTTCATTTCAAGCACTTTCCTCCCTCTCCCCCTGTGCTGCAGTCGCCATTCAACGCCCACCTCCTGTGCTAAAGGTATCTCCTGCTGCTTGAAGCCACAGTTGAGGAGAACATCACCTCTCAGAGGGGCAGATACAGACTTTATGTCGGAAAACACCAGGAATATCACTGAGGGGCAGAAAGCAAAGAGAACAGCAAAGAAAAAGTAGTTAGAATGATGCTACTTCCTGTCTCACAAAACAAATAATTAAAACAATTGAATATGAAATGGGATATTGAACTCTGGATCTCACCCTCAGTCAGAAGAGTTCCCGACTGGCTAAGAGGCAGACCCAGTTTGCTTTGTACGAGGGTCGTCTGATCCTTCGTCACCGTCAAAGTCTGCAGAATCAACGAAGTGCTGAACTCAACTGCCTCCACATTAAGGGACACCATGAAATAAGCCGGATCTGAACTTTCCTGGGATCCATGAGGAGAGTAACGGCTTATTTCGCACATCACCTCCTGCTCATTGCAGTCCGCATGGAGCAACACGTCTGCGTTGGGGATCTCAAACGATGGCACTGCCACAGAGGAATGAGAGCAGAAGGTCAACACAGGTTGTGTTTATGTGACACCAAACGTTATCTACAGAGAAGGAAGGGAACACCTGTGGCTTCTAACAGGATGGCTTCTGGATCAGGGATTGCAGGTGGGACAAACGCAGTGAGTGTTTCAAGTGATTCGTCAGGAGCCACTGCAACGTCTTTTATGACAAGAGTGGCTGGAGTCCGTGTGAAAAGAGCACCACCTCCCATCCCACCCATTCCACCCATTCCGACTCCCTCCTCCACCAGGGTGCAGGCAAGTACGACATCTGTAACTCCATCAGCTGAAATACACGGGTCAGAAATGTTAATGCATCATCTGGAATGAATGAAAGACATTAAAATAGTGGCAGTTAATCACCTTTAACTTACTGAAAAGTTGACTCCATTTAAACCCACTTTCATTCATCATTCCTTTATCACTGAAAACTTAATTTCTTCATTCATGTTTACTAGCTTTTAGACAAATTTCAAATGTTTGTGTTTCATCTGATCTGCCATACACACTGACTAAAAGTCTAGGTTAGACTAGATTAGCTAGATTAGGAAACATAGGAATTCACAGAGCTCTATTAGACACTGTAAAATGAATCTAAAACGTTTATTACTGAGTTGACAATCAACTCCAAATCAATTGATTAGCACTGTTAGGCTACGTTTAAGGCCACCATTCAACGCTTTATCAAACTGCGCAGATTAACGTTCTTACCACAAACGCACGTCAGAAAGTATCCCAAAAAAATTACTTTGATCATCATCATGGAGTCCTGTTTCCGTTTTTTTTCATAAATTAAAAGTGTTGCAGGCAAAGTTTAACGTTAATACAACAAGAGAAAGATAAATAACAGCTGAGAACACAGAAGTACCACCACACTTTCACTTTTGATTTCATCAACTCAACAGCTCATTGCGTCGCTACCGTCTGAGTATTTTACAGGCTTCCCTACATCCCACCGATCATGTACAATAGCTGCACAGCAATCAATATAATCTAATAGTAAAGTCTTGAAGTATCCTACATGAGTTGTAACTCCGTTTTGCTGCTCGGAGCATGCGCATGAAGCAGCAGTGGAGGAGTGAAAGTAAAAGTGAGCGGAGAGGATCGTCCAATGACAGAGCAGCAGGAAGTGGGTCGTGGGTCACCATGGAAACAAGCACCAAAGTCTGTCCTTCGATAAAATCGTTTAGTTAAATGAATAGTTCAGCATTTTGGGAAGTAGGGCCAACGATTATTTGTGGAGAGTTTGAAGATAGACACCACTCTCATGTCTGTACGATGTGAAGATAATGCTACAGCCAGAAGCCATTTAGCTAGCTTAGCATAAAGACTACAAACAGGGAGAAACCTGGAATTGTGCCTAAACAGAGAGTCGGAACTAAGGTGCTGGTCCAAAGTTGATGCAAACAGAAAAAGAACAAACGCAGTGACACAATCATTTTTTACTTACAGAAATCAACCACTTATAGTCAGCCTTCAAAAACTGCCCATGCACAGTGCTGTAGTAAAGTTCCACACTAACAGTATACTGAAATTTGTCATTTAGGCTAGATGAAAAAATAACTAAACATGCAACATGAACGTAAAACAATTTCCTCAAGCTTACCATATAACACAGTAGGTCCATCGCATGTCTGCAACAAGTTTGTGTCTGTGTGACGGCAGTTTTATGCAAAATGACACAAATGGACCACTGATATAACACAGGCTATGGGCTGTAGTATTAATTGCAATGTAATCTAACCTCCAGGATCTGTTTGTCCCAGCAAAAAAAAATGCATGTAGAGTAAAAGAGTATGAGAGTGCACAGTACAGTGAAGACCCCAAAAAAGTCAATGAAAGGAGAGACTATTCTCTTTGTGAGTTCATGAAGAGAAATTACGTAATTAGTACTCACAGTATATAGTCAACATACACACTAATTGACAACAATATAGAATGTATAATATAAAAAGGCACATGTAAGTCTGTGTTATGTCACTTTATTCACAAAATACATTTGGGAGATTAAAATACAATGAGACACCTTAACTATCAGTATGACATCCATTCAATAATTTTTGGAAGTTTGTTAATGCTACTAATAATGGTAAGTAGAAATTATCACTTGATCATTTTATCATCAACTGGAAGATTATCTTAATTCATACCTTTTTTGTGACACAATAAGCATTAAGACTGCAGACAGAGTATATTTAGAGCAAAATTAGTTTTCTTTTTTCTTATTTTATTGTAGATGTTTTTGTTTGTAGTTTAGTTTCATCAACATCTTCAGATCACGTAGTGAATTATTGTAAATTTCAGTTCTCCTGCATAGTCTTGATGATCCAGTCCTTGTAGTTGGTGACTTTGGTATAGACTCCATAAGTGCCCTGCTTTCCGCAGTCAACCCCCCAGCTGACAATCCCAGCAGCCCAGAACCGGCCATCATCCCTTAGGGCAAAGGGGCCACCGCTGTCACCTTGGCAGGAGTCTTTTCCACCTTCCGGGACTCCAGCACAAAACATGTTATTTGTCAGAAGTGGTATGTTTTCCCTTGCTTTCTTTGACAAAGTGATTGAATTACTGCATGTCTCCTGCGTCACCACAGGGAGCTGCACATACTTCATCTTGTTTGTTAAAATCCGGCGATTGTCAATTTCTGTAATGCCAAAGCCTGACACAAGTCTGAAAAAAGACACAGAAGACACTCTTTTGGTAAATTTGCAAATCAGAGTCTCCTGTCTATAAGACTCACATGTTGTCACAAGAAGAGAAAGATCCAAAAGATTTTAATGCAAGGTAAAAGTTTGCAGAACTAAAAGAAGAAGAAAGAATCCTATAAAATGGGTTATACAGCTTTATGAAATGAAACCTTGTTTATTTACCCCATAGCGCCATTGGTGTATGTGGCCCCCTCTGGTGGCAAACATATTGGCATAATGGATGAGTTGAATGTGAGTGGTTCTTGCAGTTTGATCAAGGCAATGTCATTGCTGAAGTCTAAGAGGTTGATGTTGTTGTATCCAGGGTGAGGGAGGACTGAGGCAGCTTGCACAGAAGAGCCCAACGTGGTACCAACATCAGTAAGGCCCATGTAAATCTGCATATCAACAGCATAGGAGGAAATACATGTCAATTCAAAAACATGGAGGTAACAGACATGCAGATAGCACCTATGGTAGCCCACTTACCCGTATAGTGTCATTTGATGCTGTTTTCCCATGATCTTTTACGACATGAGCTGCAGTAAGAATCCAGCGGTCTGCAATCACCATGCCTCCTCCTCTTTGTCCGTCTATACTCAGTAGCACTTGCCAGGGGATGGTGTTGTCTAGAGCTTCACTGCCTCCAATGATTCTCTGATAGGAAGCGATGAGTCTTGTAGGCTGGCCACAGACTGGATGGGTTATAGACATGTTTGCATATATATAAAGTTTCACACAAGTGCAGAATTTTAGGGGTTTTTTTGTAATGAAAATCTATACCTGGTTCGCATATTGGATTAAAATCAATATCGTTGTTGGATCTCCACTTTCTGTCTGCTTCACAGGTGAAGATAACTGAAGAGCAGAGAGAAGAAGACAAAAGAAAAATATAGTTTGACGTTAACCTTTAGGTTAAGTGATGTAGGAGTGTACTTCAGGGTGTGTCAGTGCACTGTAACATCACCTTTGGGTGTGATTACAGGTGCAACACAGCACACTATATAGTATTGTGCTTTTAAAATATATTTTGTATTAAATGTATTTACAGGCTTCTATTGGTTACCATTAATTTCTGTTCTATTGAAAATCGATTATCACACTTCTTACTTAAATTGTGTTTTCATCACATTAAACACCAAGTCTGCAAGAATTATTGCAAAATATACAAAATAAACTTTGCACTGGTGAAACACACACAAGAGTCTGCTAATAGAAACCAATGGCTGGTATGGCAGGAAAAATCCAATACTGTACATCATTGAACACTATGTGTAAATATCTCACCGTCTTCTGCCCCAATGAGAGAATAAAAGGGTTTATTACAGTGATACTGAACAACAGAAAGGTACTGATTCTGAAAGCCAGACATGAAGGTCACCCCTCCATTCAGCAAAGGTTTGGGTTCTCCACAATCAATTACTGCAGAAAAAAAAAGAAAACAGGACATATTAATATTTTGCCAGTGAGACACAGGAAATGATCATGAAGAAAAGTTTCCATTTATTTCACAATTTTTGAGCTCAAAGCTAACATACTGTGGCATTCTGGCAGAGAGAGGTGCCACTGTGCATTGCTTTGGCACATAGTCGAAAAACTCTCCATCTCCTCGCCATCCTGACAGAGAAAAGAGGGGAACTGATAAAATATCAGCTCAATGTTTGTTTTTATATCACACACACTGACAAATAAATAAGTGAAGTTTGAGCTAACCATCATCAGCTTGTATCCTTGGTCACAGCGCACAAAGATGTAGTCTCTGTAGAAATATTCAGTCAATATAGGAGTGACCCTGCCTTTAGCTACATTACCGGGAAATGGACACTTCGCTCCTGGAAACACCACAGACAAGCAGACATGTAACATCACCTGCTTATCTATAGTTACCCAATGTAATTCACTGAGAGCCAATATGTTTTGACAATGGCATGACGATTTTAGTGTAGTTGGCCATTGGCTTATTTCGACTCTCATTCCCCTCTCTCTCACTGTGTGTGCTGTAGTCCAGGCTCCAGCCATTGCTCAAGCCGCCATCATCAGTATGGTAGTCGAGCTTGACGGTGTTGGAGTTTGTGACTATCAGACCTGGACTCTTTCCACCACACAGCTTCATGGGCTCTCTGTCTGGAATGGTTACCTTTAAAGAGATGATTAGTACACAGCTCATTGATTGCATACCATGTCCTTTTATAACATATCTGCTTATAACACATCAGTTTATAACATATCTGTTTAGTGCTCTGTTTATTTCCATTTATTTAAACATACATAGTGTATGGAAGCTGCTTGTCATTACCTGCAGCCAGTGGTGGAGACAGTTCGGCCCTTGCTGAGTGTCCACGCTCTCGATGTGGAAGTTATCAGTGAAGTTGAGAGAAACAGTGAAGCCAGATTCCACAGAAATAATGTACTGACAGGACACAGCATGCGGTGGGGCGTTAGGATATCCTGGGCTGAACAGATGTCCCTCTGGCTCATCAAATATACCGCCGCCGCAGGTTACTGGGTAAACGGAAAAGAAAGAAATGATTCAGGTTCAGCCCTAAGTTTTGTAATGGTTCAGTGGACTGGTGACACAGTACTATTAACTTTAGTCAAGTACTACAGAGATACTACATTGTTTTGCTTTTTTTTCCAAGAGAAAGATGAGAAGAGCGATTTAAGTCTCATGTTATAATCTATAACTAGTTCAATAACAGCACAATACTCACACACACAGGTGCGCTGGTCTGAGCGAAGCTCGAAGCCGTGGTGACAGGAGCAGAGGTATGAGCCAAGGGTGTTGAGGCAGATCTGAGAGCAGAGTGGACCTGAGCCATCTCCAGGTTCTGGTGCAGAACACTCATCAATGTCTGATGGTGAAAGAGAGAGAGAGAGAGAGAGAGAGAGAGAGAGAGGTGGTTCAGTAGTGGAAGAGTAAAGTAGCAGAGAAGCTGACAGAAGATGGATAAGTGTTACCTATTGCCTGGTACTGAGCAGAGAAGCCTACGTTCTGGTGGCGCTCTGGGTTGTTGTCATCTGTCTGAAAAATGAGGGTGAGTCTGTTGCCTGGAGACAGGATGGGATGGTTGCCTGGGTGATGCCCATCAGCAGAATTCTCATGGCCACAAAACCTCCCCAGGACCTTTTCTTCATAGAGAACCTGAAGGATCATTAAGGAATAACATATTATTCATGATGAGGAAATTCTGCTGTGAAAACCCAAAGTGTGTCTGAGCTCAGTTGTGCTGGACACAGTTTAGTAAGTTATTTATTGTACAAATGCTGACAAGATGTAACACATGATACAGCATTTATCAGCAGCATAATCTATTGCAGTGTTGCAAGTTGCAAGTTGCATCCTAAGTCTTCTGTTTGAATATGAGTCCAAGTCTGGGTCTCAAGTCTTATGTCCTCTCATTACGTATAGGTACATTTATCTGGTGGTCAGAGGCACAACTCCAGTTCATTGCTAATGTTGGTCCATGCCTTTTGGGTAAATATGTAACAGTAAATATGCAACTATTTGCTTGCACATTTGGCATATCTTTATAAGGTGATGAAATATCAACATGTTTACAAGTTGTTGCACTGCCTCGAAGTGTCCAAATAAAAAGTGCTCCTCTACACAGTCTACAGTAAACAATTCTAGCATATGTAAAAAAAAAAAAAAAAAAAATTGCAGTTCTTGATAAGGTCTTTCAATTAAGACTTGCCCCCATTGAGGGCAAAACAAAAAAAAAGGTTCAATTAACTATACGGCACTGCCATTTTAGCCAAGAAGACTGGGCATTATTGTTTTGCTAAGACCTGGAGAGAAACCCTCATGTGAGCCACGGGTGGCCCAGCAACACAAAACCTACAAAAAGCCCCCCAAAATAACATGAGGCTGCCTCTTTGTGAGATTACTACCAAACAGAGGCCGCTGCAATGAGAAAAACAGGGGTATTTTGCAATACCCATTGTGTAGTTAGTTATACTGGGATACACCAAAACACATTTTGGCAAAACAGAGAAACGTGGAGATGTTCGTAGTTACTGAAGGAAGTTCTCTAGATAAAGTCCTGCCAAGTCAAGCCTGAGTCAGGTTGCCAAAACCCTCGAGTCATTCTTCAGTTTATAACTCAAACACTACAACGCTGGTGCAATATGTGTTGAAATGTGACTCTGACTGTAAGGGCGTCGTAATGGCAGCCTGCAGAAGCTTCAATGTCCAGGTGTGTGAAGGTGATTCGGATCTGGTAGCCCTCTGGCACACTGAGGTCCCACTGCTTCTGCAGGTTGGGAGGGTACGGCTGGGGATACTTGGGGGACTGGACCTCCCCATGCATTAGAGGCTCTGAGTCGGGCAGCCGCCAGCAATCACTCACTGACACAAACAGAAACCTGGAAAGGTGCGTGAAAAGAGAGAGTTCGATCTGTTTATCAGTGTGTGGTTGTCTGAGCTGCCGGTCCAAAGTTGATGCAAACAGACAAAGAACAAACACACTGACACAAACAACATAACTGTTGCAACCATATAACATTGTCGAGGCTTCATACATGGCATACTGAGAGATGGATCACTCAGTCAACGTATAAAACACACATCTGTAATACTGGTTGTACACAAGATAACACATGATGATATAGGAAGCAGCTTCACAATGAGAAGAGGTACATTCAGTGGATTTGGGAATCAAACTAGAAACAAAACAAAAACAGTTTGAATTTAACACACAAATGGGTTTAAAATCCCTCAAAACTTACCAGATGATACAGCAGGTCCACCCCATCTCTGCATTCAGATTATATCCGTGAGTAAACTGATTCACTGTTGCAGGAGCAAATGTCTCGCATTCAAGTGAAACATTAATGTCACAAAGTCTGTCGTTTCCAGTGTTTAGCAACCCACTGCGTTAATGCCAGGAATATGCCTTGTTTGTCTTGGCAAAATCAAATGAACGCTTGACTTTGAATTGTAGAAAAACAGGGTCGATGCTGGAAATAATTCCTCTAAAACAGAGAAGAAGGAAGATCTTGCGAACCGCCAATGAAATGCAAACTCATCTTTTATTATTATTATCTATAAGATTCTTGATAATATCTTAGTAGCCTGATATTGTTTTTAAACAGCTCTCAAGCTTTATCCCCACATTTTAAACTGTGCCTCATTCAAACCTCATTTTACCACTAGAGGATGCTATTAGACCTTTTTTAGCATCCTCAAACACAGAAGCAACTTCCTTTCACTTGAGAACAGGCAGACATGTTGTTGAAATATGTGGCCATCAAAACACAGAGTGAGGTAGCTGATTGAGGCAGTTGGTTGTTGCTTGCCACATCCTGGAATAGCGTAGTTGCACTATTTCCCTACATAGCAATTGAGACCATGTTTCTGTGGTTGATTACATAGAGGCCTAAAAAAATCATAGTCCTTCCTCCTCATCATCATGTGGTGAAAGAAAAAACATATATAAATACATAAAAATAAATAATGAAATAAATACAGTTGCAGTCAAATAAAGAAGTACAAAAGACAAAGAAGATGATGATTCATCCATCACTGTTGTCACTACACGGTAGTGTCTTTTATTTCAAAAATTTATGAGCAGACTGTAATTTAAAATATGGGTTACTGGAGTTATATTATGTGATTTGAAGCAATGCATGTGGAAGTGCATTTTCATACATTTGCTAAATTGTGATACAAATCAATAGTGGAAAATGGTTTCTCATCAATATTGTGACACTAATTTCAACCATATCTCCCACCTACAGTATCCACCATGTATGTCAAAACACACACAATTTATTATTTTCAGGGACCACAGGATCTTTGCCGTGGCCATGTAGCATAGTAGAGGCAAATGTATAAATGCAAAATATTCCAGTGTATGGAGGCCCTGTTTTTATGTGTGTCTAATGATTGACAAAATAAAATGACAAAAATATAGTTTATTATTGAGTTGATAAAAAAAACAAAATTTCTGCAGTTGATTTGCAAATTACTTTAATATACAAGGGAAGTATGAAGACATAAGATGATTAGAGCATAATGTTAACAATAGTGGTACATTTAATTACAAGATTGTAGTCTTTATGATCATAAACATTTTTTTATTTTAGAGATCTGAATCAGTCCTTAAATGGATTACATTATTATGGTTAGTTGGGAAAGTATGGGAAGTATTTTCTTCCTCATATTTCCTGTCTAAGATTTTTCTATCGTAGCTATTGTCTCCTTAATCCAGTTTACATAATTCTCCACCTTGGTATAATAACCCTTGTACTTCCTCTCTTGACAAGGGGGTCCCCAGGACACAATGCCGGTCAGATAATAAGGCTCTCTGCCTTGAGCCAACATAGGCAAAACAAATGGACCTCCACTGTCTTTCTGGCAGCTGTCCTTCCCTGTTGCTCCAGCACAGAACATGTTGTTAGTGAAAATCATGCGTTTGTTAGTTGACGTGGAAGGTGTATCCTCACACTCTCTAAGAGCATAGACCCCAATATGAACATATTTTAACATGGCAGACGTGACGAAATTTCTCCTCCCTTCTGTTATCCCCCAGCCTGACACTGTGCCCAGCTCATTTTCCACCAAGCCTCTGTTTTCCTCTGGCAAACAAATGGGAAGGAGGTTTGGGCCTAGATTCACCCTGGAAGATAATCTGATAAGAGCAATATCATTGTCAAAACTGGTGCGGTCTTCAACGTCCTTGATGTAGTCTGGATGAATTATGATCCTCTCACTGTTCATGACAATTGAGGAAGTGTCTGCTGTTCTTCCATTTACCAGTCCACCATACAGGCGCAAAGAGGTTTCCTTTACATTTTCCACAACATGAGCTGCTGTGACAGCCCATCGGTCACTGATCAGTGTGGCTCCTCCTCTTTTTGGAAATTTTATCAAGAGATGCCAGGGTATCTCTCCCAGGTTTGCATCCTTACCTCCCAAAATTCTGCCTGCACTTGGAGGGTGTTTTTCAGGCTTTCCACACACTGAAATACACAGAGACAATAGATTTGTATGATTCAAATTATGGCGAACATGATGATATTGAAGGTAAATTTAAAGTCATACCTTCGATGCATTTCGGCATTGCCACCTTGCCACCACCTGATACCCATTCACCATTGGCACTGCAAGTGTAGGTGTCTGAAAGATTGAAGAAAGCCTACTGGTGAAACAATAAAACCATAACACTTGCATTCTCTCTCAGAAGTTAGTTTAGGGAAGGAAACAGAAGGATTGTGTAGAAGTTTCCTATAATCACCCTCTCCGTCCAGTGTGTAGTACTTTGAACTGCAGTTAAACTGGATCTGGTCTTTGTACTGAGTGTGTGCTGAGCCCACCCACTGAAGGATGCCATCTTTTGGAATATTGGGGAAACCGCAATCCACAGCTACATGCGAGAAATAAAATCATTGTAAAAAAAATAATAATAACAACCAAGAAATTCAACACAGCTCAAGAAATTTCCAGAAAAAACAGTAATTGGTTGCAGTCATACTCACGTTCACAGATGTAATCGGGGGTCCATATGCCTGTACTCAGGCATGTCGTCACATACTCTGATGACAGGGTTTGGGTGTCTTGCTACTTTGCAAAAGAAGAACCTAATTAGCTTAACAGTGGCTTAAATATGTCAAATGTAAAGCTGTTAAAGGTTCTGGTTCTCTGTACACTCACAATATTCACAACATGGCCAAGATCACAAGTTACTGTCACTGTTTCACCCTGATGATATTCTGGTTGTGGAGGAGTCGCAGTGGAGTGTGGGGTTACTGCTGCAGGACAGACCTTGTCTGCAAATAACATGAAAAGAACAATAGTGTTCAACAGTTTCCAACAAACAAAACCATAATAAATATTCTTATTCCACCTTGTGACAGGTGGAAAGGCTGCAGTACCTCTGGTTTTGAAGTGAAGAGTGAAGCCTTTGTTAGTGCCAAAGCCATCAGAGGTGAAACGGATTTTGACATGATTTGAGTGAGTGAGGACGGGAGAGGGGGGAGGCGTTTGGCCACAGAACGGCCCCAGAATCCCAGAGGGAGTCTCAATCTGCAAACAAAAGAACATAGGTAATGTGATTTGACATCCTCTCTGCTCTAGTCCTTCATCACCGGCCGCATAATTACTTAAATGGAGATCAGTTTTCAGTTTGGTGAATAAGGGTGTGTACAACTTTTGGTTGGGCAGTTTTGTGGCAAAACCTATTCCATGAAGACAAAGGGACACACCAAGCAACTCTTGAAAGAACAAGTCAAGGGACAGATACAAGTCTTTGAACATCCCTTGGAGTAGTTAAAATGTAAATCTGCCTCAAAAACTGACTGACTGTGCAAGGAGGAGACAAGTGAGGAAGAGACCTCTGACAAGGAGGAAAAAAATACTTATGACATCAGGGCTACATCACTCTAAACATAGTGTTCACACTGTGAAGCATGATGGTGGCAGCATCATGTTGTGGGGATACGCTTCTCTGCAGAGGGTAAAAATGAATGAAGCAAAACACAGAGAAACCTCGAGGAAAACCTGGTGTTGTCTGCGAGTTTTGAGGTTGAGGTTGGGTTGTAGGCAAACAAATCCCAAATGTGTGACTAAGACAGAAGGCCGAAATAGTTGTCATGCTAGATATCTAAGTTCCTCTTTGTTTCCTGCTCCTATGTCCGTGTGGTATTTACTTATTCTGACTCAACACCAACCCTCAGTGCGTCAATGCATTGACCATCAGGACTTTGCTCCACATCAAAATCTTTAGAGAAGTGCAGCTCCAGCTGCAGGTGGGCCTCCACGGACAGGGTGTGCTGACAGTTGGCATTCTCTGCGTACGGAGCAGGCCAGGAGGGACTGGATACGTCACCTTTGTTCAGCCCTGACAGATCCTCAGTACAACTCACTGTGTTGAGAATAAGAGTTCACTGTTATGACAATTATCATCTTAATCAACATCAATCATAAACATTGCACAATCAGCCTCCTTAAAAGATTACCCCCCCCCCCGCCTGCTTCTGCTTCCTGTATTTTCCAATTTTCACTTCATGTTTCAGTTTTGTTCTTTCTTCCTTGATTTGTCTTCCTCAGTCTAATTTGGACCGTTAACTCTTCATTCTCTACAGTGTTAATTGATCCAAATGATGAGATTATTTGTACCAGTGCAAGTGTGTTTGTCCGCGTCCAGGTGGTAACCATGGCGACACGAGCAGTGGTAGCCTCCGATGAAGTTGTGACAGAACTGGGTGCATCCGTTGTCTGGGTCGTCCTGACATTCATCAAAGTCTGTGGGAGCAAATTAATTAAGGTTTAGAGAGTAAAATAGAGAAGCAGAGCACACGAAGGATTCGCTCTATTGGTGGGTTCTGGTTTTCCTGATCATCACTGTACTTTTTTTCTTCGAGCTCATTTCATAGTTAAGAAGGAGATATTCTCTCAGATATTCCTTACTTACTTCTTTTTTTGTCACTCTTAGGTCTTAATAACTGTTTCTATTAAAAGCTCTAGTATCTAGCCGTGTAATTTAATACATTTCTTACCATAATTTGTTGTTTTGGCAACATACTAAACTTTAGGCATGTAGCATGTAGCATGTAGCCTCTTAAAATGTCTTGATATGTCTTTAAACACGTAGCTGGAACCAAGTAGCTGGTTTACTTAGCTAACCATAAAGTCTGGAAACAGAGGGGAAACAGATAGCCTGGCTCTGTCCAAAGGTAACAAAGCCTACCAGGACCTCTAAAGCTCTTTGTGCCAAACTAAGCTAACCATCTCTTGGAAGACAGCCAATAACCAAAAATGCCGAACTTTTTCTTTAATGATTTAATCTTACAAAGAACACAAACCTACTGCCAATAAACCGACCTTCAGCCATCACGTGACCTATTGTAACCTTTTGTTATAGGTTACCAATGACCAGTGGACCCAAACATGTCACTTGATTATCTTAACAGCATTTGAAAATGTATTACAGAGCTATCCACAGTACAGCATCTGTTCACCTCATCTGTCCACTAGCTAACACATGTAGCAGAAGATATTCACTGAGCAGTGACATATTTAGGTTTGTTCAGTCACTTTGAGGTGAATCTTTTCAAGCTTATGGCTATAAAGGCAACAGTTAAAGTAAATTCTAACCTCTTGGGATTTTAATCACAAAGTTCATTAATGGATCTACACCACAGTCACATAAGTTATTGTATACCATACCGGATTTTCTACTGAACAGCCCAGATTATGTTAACTGAGGCTGTTAGACAAGACATCAGTCACTGCAGCCCTGTCAGGACCTTTGAACTGAGACTCAATGATCAGCACTCTTTAGAAGCATGTGCTTTAGTTATTTATTAAGCCTAAGCCTAAATATATGTTGTGCTTTTTTTTTTATCTGCTTCTTATTCTAGTGCCTTAAATTGAAAATAAGACAAACTGACTATGCACAAAATAACCCTGGACACTGATTATTTTAGCTTTTTTCATTTATGACCTAAAAAACACATCAAACTCTGTTTCCAAGTCAGCTCTAACAGCTGTTATCTGCAACAATTGTGAATTGTTGTCTTAAAATACTTTGGTCTATTTTACTTTCTGTTTTACGTCTCACCTTGACTGGTATAAAAGCCTCTGAAGCCAGTGTGTCTCTTGGTGTTTGAGTAGTCGGAGTAGAACGAAAGAGAGAGGCAGCCGCCCGGGGAGGAGAGGAGCAAGGGATTTACAGTTGACTGAAGCTCCTCAAATTCCCTTTCGCCACACAGAACGGAAATAAGGTTTCCATTTGAAAAGACCTGGAAAAAGGCAAAATCTAAAAATCACGTTGCATAGGTACAATAACAGTACTGACATGAGTTAGTAATTTGACATCTCGTGATGTTTCTCTTGACACCTGACCTTCACGGCATCGTTTTCACAGTCCTGGCTGTCCTCTAGGTCCAGGTGAACGAGTCTAATGGAGAGGGTGTGACCTTTGGGGGCACATCTGTTCCAGTTTAGACTGGCATGGGGTAAGTATCTACTGGGATACCCTGGGGACTCCACCCATCCCAGCAGCATCGAGTAAGCCGAGTGGCCGAGCAGCAGAAGCAAGAGACTGAGGGAGAGTATGGAAAATTTGAAAATTCAAGGGGGTGATACATTGTAAAGGACATGAGAAGGAAGTGGAGGATATGCAAGGACGACAAAGTTGAGGAAGAAAAAGTATTATTCAATGTGCCATCCAGAGAAAGTCCAGTTGTACTAAAAAAAGAGCCGTCAGCCAAAGACTGTGATGCATGAATCACAAAAATACTAGATCATAATGCTTTAACCAAATCTATTAACATCCTTACATCTTACAAGTACTCAAACCATCTATTGCACATCATTATGGTGCAGTAATGTAATTATCTGTTATAGTACTAAAATGCAAAAATCTAAACCCACCTTAATCGTAACATCGTGATCCGATCAAATCTCTTCACAAATAAACTACCTCAAAATCTCTCCTTCCCCTTTTTTCAAAATAATTTACTTTCCATCCCTGCCCCCCTTTCTCTCTCACTCATATTTTGCAAACATAGGGATTTTACAAATCTATTTGTAGATCGTTTTTGCATGTCTGCAGTAACAAAAGCAGTGACTGTGGGTAAGTGGGATGAGCAGGAAGACAGAGTGAGCCAGAAAATCTTTCAGATCGACTGTTTCTACAACATCTCTTTGCAGTTTTAGCTCAACAACATCCCTGCGCCACTGGGACAAAGGTTCTGTGGAAACAATGGAGAAGGGGTGAAAGGAAAGGGTGTAGAGGGGACAGGAAATGTCTAATTGTGTGTCTCACAAGAGTGCCAAAGTCTTTGGTCCTGTAGCTTTATGGAAACACACACACAACTTGTCTCGCAGTGAGAGGGCTAGCACAGGAAGGAAATGAGGAGGGGCAAAGACAGAGAATGAGATAGAGACAGAGAGAGAGAAAAAGAGAGAGAGAGAGAGAGAGAGAGAGAGAGAGAGAGAGAGAGAGAGAGAGAGAGAGAGAGAGAGAGAGAGAGACAAAGGGGAAAACATCAAATAAGGGTCACTGGGGTTTTCCACTGTGTAGGTTTAGAAAAGACATTCGAAGTGGGTAATGCAGAGTGAGGAGGGGAAACATATTTGTAGTCACAGCCAGACCAGAAAGCAGAAAGAAAGTGGAAATAGAAGAATCCGAGTCGTGAATGAGTGAACGTCAGAGAAAGACAAAGCGTTAAAAGAATGCACTTTGAGTGATGCTCTTTGAGCAAAGATAAATTAAACAGCTGCCATTTCGAAGGTTAGGAGCAGGTTTAGAGGAAGAGTGCACACGAAGACCGTTGTTGTAGTCTAAAGCTTAGATATTTGACACACAGGTGGAGGACTGAAATTGAATGGGCAACAAATTGCTAAGATGACTTGTGCAACAGAGCAGTACAAAAGTAAAGATGGGAAATGCTGTAATCGCTGTGATGCAGGTGAGTCAACATCATAAAGTTTTAACTAACCAACATTTCTCTTCAGATAACAAAATTATTTATAGGACTGTGCAAACCATGACAGTAAATATTCAGCTTTTCAGCAGTTGTGACGTACTGTTTTCACGTTACAACCTGACATCCGATCCTTCTGTATCTGTTTTCTCAACTCTTATCAGGATCATACATGCAGGCGGAGTGTGACGCCACAAAGAAGACCAAGTGTGCTGAATGTGAACCTGGGCACTTCACAGCCACAAAAAATAACTTGTCTCAATGTCGTGTTTGCAAGATCTGCAGTTCCAGTAAGTCACACACTTACAGTACTGTGTATGTACACACACACACACACACTTTTTCAATACTGTAAACACAAACACAGTTTCTTCCTCTTCTTCCCCCTGCTGCTTTTTTATAGTCTATAGATTTTTTCTTTATGTTAACACCATCACAAACATCTTCCTGTTTTCGATATTGAAGCCATTAAACCTTTCTAACCTGCTAGAGGCATAAGTCATTATGTAACTCATGCTGTGTGCCCGAACTTTGTTGACACATTTTTTAATTGTATGTTTAAAAGTATGTCGGACTGAGTTTAAGGGAAATGTGAATATATTGATGCACATGATATATGGAATATTTCCATTTGATGGAGTGGTTCCACCATTCAAAATATTGATTTAAATGTTTTATTTTACTGAGTGTAAACACCATGAAGTTTTGGTGAGGGTTTACCTCTGGTACAAGCCTAAACACGAAAACATGGCACTGTCAATGTGGGAGAAGATGATTTCGACAACATTGAAAGTAATTACCCCTAAACGTCTAATTAAACAGGGTGCAGCCTTGTGTATTGTCTTCACAATAACTCTGGTACAACTCGGCTCCAACAGCTTTACAACATTTGTGTCCAATGAAAATCTGACTTTTCAAACTGAGAATGTAACTGGAAAGCATATCCAGCTGTGATATAGAGTAAACATAAGAACTCAAGTTCAGTAACTCATTTCATTTTACATTTTCAGAACTAATGAAAAGAACTTGAACTGATTTTTCAAGTTCAGCTTTGTTCACTCAGTTCCAAGGCAGTGGGTGAACAAGCGTTTGCAAATTGAACCAGCTTCAAATGTTGTACAGTATGGAAAGACGAATACAAAGAGACACAAAATGTTTGCAGTCGAAACAGATGGAAAACAGCCTAAACAAACGCAAAAAGACACAAAACAATTGCAAAGAGACACAAAAAGACTGCAGAGACACAAAACAAAGCAACAAAAAATGGATCCCTCATCTGTGACATGCTCTCTTTGACTCTTCCAGGTAACAACCAGCGGACAGCAAAGGACTGTACAGGTCGGAAGGACACCGTATGCGAGTGTGTGGATGGTTTCTACTGTAGTAATGATGGCTGTGACCACTGCCTGCAAGTGAAACACTGCTCTCGGGGTAAAGGGGTCATTGTTCGAGGTAGGCTTCCATTGTAAAACGCAAAATGAATGATCATGTACTCTCGCATGTCTCCACATGTGACACCTGATAATTTCTTGCAGCCAATCGCACGAGCGATGCAATTTGTGCTCCGTGTGAGCGAGGGACCTACAGCAACGTCACAGATTCCGTCTCTACCTGTCAAAAACACACCAGGTCAGACTGCCGCTCCACTGTTACTGTTATTATTAAAGATGAAGGCGGATGTCGATGTATGTAATGTGATCAAATGTGAGTGGATCATTTATAAGTCACCCACAGACAGAGCAGATATTACTGCTTTTGTTTCGGTTGACATTTTCAATTTACAAACCCGAAACATCCCACGCATACTGTAACTAGACGTCATCCACACTATAGGAATGTTATAGCTGTTTTATGAGATTGTCTTTTTTATACCTCACATACCTTCATACCTTTTACTGGGACAAACATGGCCAAACAAAAATCCCATATTTTCCTATTTTGAATTACACTATACAGTTTGTGGATATTTATTTGTTTGGCTTTGTATGTTGTTTTCAGATGTGAGGACTTTGGAAAAGTGTTGAAAACTCCGGGAAACCAAACAACTGATGTCGTCTGTAGTGACTTCAAACATCGTAGGTCTACATTTTTATCGGTATCATATGTTCCGATCTTAAAATGTTTAAGCTTTAAAAAAAACAAGTACTTGTGCAATGTAGCGGATGCTCTCATTCTGAGTGACTCAATGAGTTTCTGTTGACCTTGAGTTTCTACATGTCATATGATCAAGTTATTAAGAGAGGAAGTAGGAGTAGATGGAAAATCACAAGAGAGCAGTGTAGGGCACTAGTTGTTGGTGATAGGCGTGATTCTGTCGTTGGGACATGCTGTAAAGGGTAATTTCTCCTTTAGAGAAGACTAAAGCGGCAATAATCTACATTTTTATAACAACAATCTATTAAATGACAATGTGACAGCGTGAAAGGTGTTGCTTGTAGTATTGAAGCTACAGAGAATTATCAACTTAATCTGCAGCTCCACTCAGCTTTACGCAGCTTTACAGAGTTTCAGTTCATTTCCACAGCTTCACTTTTTGGTTCACCATCACCACTCTCACAGTGGTGATTTCGGCCACAACAGGCAGTTTTTTTTCACAGAAAATAAAGGTGTTGGTAGACACCAAAAAAAGACCTAAAAGGAGAGAGAATATTGGACTTCATCGGGTGGCCAGAAACACAACTCCAAGTGAATAATAATGTTGCTCTGTCACTTCTGAATGTGTAAGCAACTGTTTGCTAACAAGTTCAAAATATCATCTTAAATAGTAATATGTTATAACTCAGAGGTAATGTTAACCATTTAGCATGTTAGCATGCTTACATTTGCTACTGTAATTAGCACTAAAGACAAAATACACTTGATGGGAATGTCATTAGTTTTACAGGTAATTGGTCATAATGCAAAATATCAGACAAATTAAAAATGTGACTTGATAACGGTGCTAAATGACAGTTCATGGGATCACCAAAGTCATTATTGCTTCATCATCTAGAGACCATCAACGTCCAAACAGAATTTCGTGGCAATCCATCCAGTAGAAGCTTAGATACTTTAGTCTGGACCAAAGTGACATTGCCATCCATTCAGCCATACTGCTAGCGTGGCTACAATGAATGGCTGTTGTCGACCTACTAGGTTTTCTTCCATGTACTTCACAGAAAGATTTGTTCACTTTGCCACTCAAATCAAGTCATCGAACCTGGTTCAGGTGAGCCATGAAGCCCAAATACACTCACTTCTACCTGTCAGCTACTTGCCTGGCAGTGTTGAACAGAAAGGTCCTTTTTGAGACTGAAGCAGATAAAAGAAAAGACAAACAACGGAAAAAGAACACTATAAGAGCTATAAGAGTTGATGCACTCATGATTTGCACACAGGCAGCATATTCTATTTGTCTTTCAGCAAATACTAAAAACAAAACCTAGCCAATAAATCAGACAAAGCCACAAAGAGCAAAGTACCCAATCGGGTAAGTTTCGTTTACTGGTTTCCTCCGTGGAGTGAAGAGGAGGGTGAAAAGGGTGAAGGTAGATTTCATTTGTGTGTCTTAAACAGTCAGACAATAAGTAGTCAGACACATCAAATAAGCATTATGAACATGTATAAATTACGCTACTACAGACCTAACAGGTGGGAAATGTACCCGTGACACATTTTTATATGGAAACAAAACCTTTACATAACACAAAAGGAAAAAGCTATTCCAACCACAGGTGCTGAGGAGGGAACGGCAACACTTTTTTAAAAATCCCACCTTTTTAGTATTTTTAAGATGTACGTAAGGTATTAATAGTTTACACCAGACTATAATGTAGTTGTAAGCATATATATGGACATTTTACAGTTTTTATTAATGGAGCATCTATAGTATACACAGTTAAAGAATGCCTGATAACGTAATAACATAGTAATATTATATGCCCATATGTTGATCAAATTATACAGTTTTAAATCCACCTGTGAATATTTTTGTGTGTATAAATAGTTCATAAATACTTTGTAGCACACTGTAAGGATTTGCTTGTGTATGTAATAATACAGCTACATTAGTGTTACCAAGTGTTTATTAACTGTTTTATAGATGCTTCATAAGGAGTGATAATTGTGCCAAATGTAAGAAAATATTCTCACCTTAGAACTACATTATAGTGTGTCACAGTCTGTTATTAAGTGTTAATCATTCTCGTGTGACCCTAATTTATGAGTAACCACGAATATTCATTCATATTATTCAGTCTTTGATGAGGAAATGGCAGAAACAACAGCAGTATTCAGTAATCACTCACTCCCACATTATTTCCCAGAAATTACTTGTGTAATCAAGATTTTAAATGTATTTGGGTTCCTCTAAAACCCCCCCTCTCCTTGTTTATCAGATTGTCACTGGATATTACCCGCAGGCCTGTGGTCAGGACTCGTGTTGACCGCACTTGTCCTGTTTGGTCTCATCTGCTGGAGGGAAAAACGCAAGTCAAACAGAGCAGGTGTGTACAACATGTTATGTGTAGGTGTGTTTCATGATTGCGTTTTACACACTTTTGTTCTCATGCCTACTCACTGGCCGTAACTACGCATGCTGTTAGCCACAACTGTGAGACACAGTTTGCTTTGAAGTCAAACAGTTGAAGATTACTGCTGAACTGTTTTTAAACGCACCCTCCCACTGCTTCCTTTACAGTGAATTTATAAAAAAAAAAAAACTTTTACAATCTTGATTTTCTTATAATAGAATAGAATAATTAAAATTAAGTGTGGTCTGTACTTCATTCGTGTGAAAAGAAGTGTAATGTTTTATTGCACAAAAGCAGAGCCAAAGTCAGTATAAACCAGACAGGTTAAATAAGGATCTCTGTAACGCAGTGCTAAGCAAGCCCGGCGAGCATGACAAACTTAATGGGGAAACCACATCCTGTACATATTCAGCCTGACACAGTTATTTGGTATAATGTGACGCATACTTCACAGGCAGCTAACTCATACTGAGAAACAAGTTGCGTATGTGTGACACAGTCCCATAAACTGACTGTTTTGGCTGACGTTGAGCTGCATTTCGTTGACATTTACTGTATTTCCACTAAAGCAATGTGCTAATTCTGGGATTTAAAGATGAAATACAACTAACGGGAGAAGGCTGGTCTTCAAGAACAGAAGTGTGTTGTTCTGCTAATGTGATAGTAAGATCTGTGTTTCAAATCAATGATTGGAGTGGAATTTTAGTCACTGTAGTTGTATTTGCCAGAAGTGATAATGTTCACTGTGGCAGAGAATATGCTAACATCAGTGGTTCACAGTAAAAGTCTTTGTTCTCACCACAATATTTTCTTAATATCTAAACATATCAGCATGTAGTTATCTTCAAAAGTTATTTCACCCAAATTACTAAAATACGTATTTTCCTTCTCATAATAGTATCGTGCCATGAAGATAGTTTCGGTTTTGCGATTTCAGTCTCTGAAAGCTTTACTGCTAATGTACAGAATGATGCAGGTGCAGCACAATTTTGTGACACACAGCCAGTTTGGAAGTCCAATATTTAACTTACACAAAATGTGATATGGAAACTTGAAACCTTCCGTTCACATACTCTGAGAATGGGATTTTCGCTGTGGAGAAATGTAACTATACTCTAACTATACTGAAGCTAAATATATTTACATGTTCGGAGATTCCGACTGTTTTCAACGAGGGAAAAGCAGCAGGTGTAATTCTAAGAACATTTAACTAGGTAACTGAACCTCTTTGTGAAAAAACATATTCAACATGAAATGTTGAAATCAGAGTATTTTTATGTCTTAAAACATATCTGGAGGGGATCTTTTTGGGAGTCAGGGCAGGAATTAGCTGTCGGCCCCTGTTGGTAATTTGGTTAGACCCAACAAGGCTGCTAGACAAGACAGGTAATGATGCAGGGCAGACATTCAGTCACCTTATCATTTCAGGTGACACTGTGCTGTAGTGGAGCATATTAGCAAACAAATGTGCAATTAATCAAATTACCACAGACACAGGCCGACACACACAATGAATACGGGGTATTTGGGGCCCCTGAGGGTTGCGGGGCTCAGAGAAAGTAGTTGTTGTCAGCTACAGTTCATGATGGCTTCAATGGATTCTAATATTTACACAAGTACATAAAAAGCTGTGTATTTCTTTATTTGGCCATATAATGGTGAACTGATGACTGGGAAATACTGAGCATACAACATACAAACAGCCGAGAAGTGAATTAAGCTGCAAGCATAGATTGATGAGTTTATTGATGAGTTATCCGCCCTAAAAACTTGACACCATTGGGAATCTATTACTATAATTATTAATAACTGCTGAGTCAAATCCGACCACAGCCCCCTTCCTCTGTAAAAAAGGAAACAAACTTTTTTCAATGGGAAGTCTACAGGAGGGGAGTATTTGAAACTCAACACAAAGGTTTAAGGAGAACTGTCATTAATATTGAGTCACACTGATGCTGTAGTACATTTGAATTTTACAGAATTTCCTAGAACTAAAGTTGCTCAGCCCATCCAGATACATATCAGGATCAGGTCACGTGATTGACAGTGTTGTTCCGGAGCTGAAACTGTAGATTTTGAGAGGTTAAAGTGCCACCTATAGGCCAACCAATATCATCGCAAATAATGAGTCATCACGAGTCACAGAGACACTCCACATTAAATAAAAGTTGTTACGTGATGAGTTTCACTTAGATCAAACTAATCATCATGATCATAAGATGCAACCTTGTAAGAATATTGAATTTTCTTGTTTTTGACTCTATTTGCGGTATCCTGTGTGTGGGTGACAGCCGGCTTCAATGTTCCTGTTGCCTCGGTTCCAGAGGCACCTGTCAGCCTGCTGAAGCTGCCCTTACCGTCCACAGAGCTGAACGGTTACTGTCAAGAGAGCTGCACCGCGGACTGCTGCAAATTACCACTTTTTAACCCAGGTGATAAATCCCGTGAACACTGCTGCACATGGACACACACCAGCTTCACACTATTCAACAAGTTTTTTTGTGTGTTATTGTTTTTAAGCATTTGAAAGCCTTTTTTATGCCGTTAGATATGTTGGCATTAGAAAGATGACAGGAATCCATTTTCCCAGCCAGACTCAAACCAGGGACATTGTGGTTCATGCTTGGTGCCTTTACCCCGAAGTCATGGGTGCACCCCAAAATGTTCTTGACATGAATAGATGTACAGTATGTACACTTTAAAGGAAAACACGTATGTCCTGCACATATGTGGTCTCAGAAAGCCACTGATACTATTTCTTTCTCCCAGTTATTACTCTTTGTAGTCTTTGGTGGCCTTTGTTACAATTTTGCATGGCTTTTTTGTGAGGATGAAGATGAAAGATTGTGACAAATTAAAAGGAAAAACCTGAATAAAAGAGTGGATATAAAAATAACAAATACAAAGGCTTCCATAAAGGGAGGGGTCACTGAAAGGAAATTTATGCAAATCACACACTATGGCCCTTACTATGTTCCATGCTCATAAATGCTTTCAGCGCCATTAAGATGTCCATAAATCACAAAGTGCAAAAGCCTGTTTGATGTAACATTACTTTGAAGGAGGGTCACCCTTAACATTGATTTTATTATCCTCCTCAGATGAGAATGTGGTCATTTGCAGAACACAAGACAGCGTGGACAGCTGCCTTCCTATAACTCCGCTGAAGGCTTCAGTTTCTTTCGCTGAATCCAACACCACCACTGGAAGATACTGCACCTCAGACTACCACAGGACCTACTCAGAGCCTCAGGAGGACGAGTGGTGCGGGACATAATCGAGCAAAGGTTGCCGAAAAAAATATACTGAGGGAGTTCAGAGTCCTTCTGCGACTTGGAGATGACGCAACTATTTTTCAAACCTAAAACTGGATTTATTTATGCCAAAGAGGGAAAAAAACAGAGTGGGGTTTCTCTTTTTTTAAATAAGTATTATTTAGGTGGCTGATGGTTTGTTGCCCCCTGCAGGACTTTAATGAGAATTTCAGCTCAGGTGGTGTTATATTTGTGTGTAGCATTTAACTAGCTCTGTACTTGAGTCATTCTGTTCGATGTTCGACATGTTCCTTCATTATAATGATAATGAACAGGGGCACTGTAGTTCATTCTGAGTCAATCCAACTGTAAATATGTACTGCACAAGTGTACTAATCTGTACCAGTAAGTCCCCAATAACTGCTATATTTATTAATGTTTGAGCAACAGCTGGTGCCCAGCAGTTTTAGAAAATTACAGGCCCTTTTTTTGTGGCCTGCTTTTAAAAATGTGCATCTTGATAAGAACAAATAGGCTTCATTTTGTACTTCGTTTGTGGGTCAAATGCCCAGTGATTTACAAAAATAATTTACTCTAATGTAAAATATGTCTTTGTAATTATATTTGAAAGGCTATCAAACACAACTTATATTGTTCCAACCAGGTTGAAAACTGTACATGAAAACTGATACAAGCATCTTCTTTTAAAGCACATTTTGACCACTGAATTTTCTATATTTATAAAACTACATACTTGATCACACATGCACACAGGCTGATAACATTTCAGACTTTGAAAAGGACGTGGTGTATTAAAAGATGCAGCAGTGACGCCCGACAGATGTATGATTTGTTTATAACATTGTGAAGATAGATAGTGCAATATGAGGAAGTATGGTGGGAATGTTTACACAAGTCATTCTGCGCCGCATCTCTCAGTTAGTACCATCGGACACAAACAATTAAGAACATGTACATATCAGGATTTTTGATATTCAGTATTATTGTGATATTTCAAAATAATGTTGATTATAATTGAAAAAAAAAACTATAAACATTATTCAAATGTCGTACCAAGTCCCTAACTATATTCTATTAAGAATAAAGGTTATTCACCAAGACACATTTTCAGTTACTTCAATCAGCCTTCTTGAAGACTTGCTTGGCAACCACACCTTGAACTCGCATCTCCTGCAGAGAGGAAAGAGATTATTTAGGAGGGGGCTGAGGAAAAAGTAGGAGGGGAGGAAGGGTGGGTGTGTGTGTGTGTGTGTGTGTGTGTGGTGGGGTTAATGAATAGTGAGAATCAATAAGACAGTTTGGCACATCAAAGGAGAGTTAAATGAGTGATACACAAAACTTGTACAGTATCCAGAACACAATCCCATTATCCCCCCTCTCCTCCACATCATCCTTTGACCTCGTAATCCGTCTCCCACTCTTTCACCATCTACTTATCCCCTCCTTGTAGCCCCCTCCCCCCTCCTCGTCATCCTCCAGCTCCCCTTCACTCACTCGGCGTCTCTCTCTGCTCCCCTCGCCTGCTTTAAAGCCCACCAATTTAAGAGCCTGATCCTCGCTGGCATTTCTTTCCCAAGTCTCTCCTAAGTTTGTACACAACAACAACGCATGGCTTTGTTCGGACTGCAACAGAGGTATTCGAAATCCTGTGAGAGCTCTTTAGTGGAACAATACGGATTGTTTTAAATCTTAATCAGCACTGACAGATATACTTTAAGTTTAAAACTACTTTACAAATAAAAATGAGAAGAACCAGTGCTCTCCCCCTCGGTCCTGAGTTAGTGTAGCACTTTAGTAAAGACGTGCATTCAAGAGTCTTCTCCTTCTTTTGTGTTTGGCTTCCTTTGTTTGGTTTTCCCCCCCTCACAGGCAGGCACAAAGCTCCACAAACCTTTTAATAAAGTCCTTCTTCCCACAAAGACAGCATAGAGCAACAGAATAAGGAAAATAATAACTTCCAAGCCTTCTCTTATTTGCATGTTCTCCCTCATTTCGCATATCAATTTTAGCATCTTTTCCCTTTTATGTCTTCATTTTCCTTGTTCCGTATCCACCTCTGCTTCTGCTTTGGCCTCACTTCTTTTCACCCCATCCACACATCCTTACCAAATGCAGCTTGTTGCCCTCCAGCCAGTGTGTCCAGCCTCGTCCCTCTTTCTCGCCTCGCTGTACACACACCAGGTTGTCTCCGTCCCAGTTCACTGTAGTCTGCATAAGCACAGAGATGCTGTGTTACTGCAGTTAGTATGTAAAGTAGCTCACATGTTCAGTCACACAGGGACAAGTGTTTGTGGATTGCAAAAGGATGGCCATGAATTCAAAACCTTTTCTTTTTTGCACTGTAAGATAATTCTGCCAATTCTGATTTATGCACTAGTTTCCTGAATTTATCGAAACTGAAGACCATTAAACCGTTTTTTAAATTGCTTTCTCTTTCTCTCGCTCACACATATCCCTCCTTGCGGGCTCAAGCCGGGATTTAAGCAGCAGGGCGTGATTACAACACAAAATCACAGCAGTAGGTGGGTTGACTCTTCTCAGACGTACAAAATTAAAAACACACAAAGCAAACAAAGTGTACAAGTAATGCTACTGAATATTCACTGCGTCAGCAAGTCTTCACACGTGTCCAAACAAGCCAATGTGCATATTGAGAAAAAAAAACAACAACACACACCTGACAGGTACGACCGTCCACGGCTCCCAGGTCTTCAGTAAATTCTTTTCCGATAGTGAAATCCATGATAAAGTTCTTGAAGGTGGTGATAGTGCGGATCTTCATGTCTCCTGTGACCGGGTCATGGGTGATCTCTTTGGTGGGCCTCAACAGACACACAATCTTCCTCAGAGCGAAATTAATATCTAGAAGATAAGAAGACGATGTAATAAGAAGATGGGTAATAATAAAAATGTATATAACATCAGCTATACTTCATTGTTAGTTTATTAAAGGGAAGCTTTGTATGTCACACAGCGTGAATACATTGTGTTTGTGTGTGTGTGTGTGTGTGTGGGTGGGGTCTGGGGTCATGTAAGGGACAAGATGGTGATTCCATTACTTGGATATGTGCTGCGGCAAATGAAGATGGCCCACATGAAATGATCAATGATTGAGGATGACTTTAAAGCAAGAAAGCAATAAAAACTAACACAGACGCTTGTTTTAAATAAAGGGCAACAAAAGGCTGAATCTAAATGTTATGGAGGAGGGGTTTAACTAAGATTTATTGGTTTAAAGTGTTAGAGCTGTGTAAAAGATACATATATAGGTTACATAATAGGCTAAAGATAAAAAGAAGAAGATCTTTCTTGACTTAATAATAATAACTAACTGAGTCTTACCTAAAGCCGCGAGGTACCCGTCCATATTTTCCTGCTCCACCATATGAAACGTACCGGAGTAATTGGGTTTAGACATCTTGTTTCTTCCAAAACTCCAAACGAGCTGAACTCTCTTACTTTTCCTTCTTCTCGCTTTTTTTTTTCTCTCTCCCTCAAACTAAGTTTGGATCCCACAGATGAGCTGCCTCCTTAAATGATATCAGTTACTCTTGCGCAATGGCTTTGGACAATGCCTACACTGGATTGCACGGGAATGCGCGTAAAATGAGACTGTTGCCTCTTGTTGCACGAGGTGTAAATGTCGCAGGCTGGCTGCTCCGCGCTGACCCCTCTCTGGCGGAGACTCACACGATGGATTTGTGAAATCGCTTCGGCCTCTGCGACTCGCCTCAGGCTGAGAGCGGAGTTTTAGTGCAGGACCCAACGCAGGGGGAGGTTCACGCTTCGGTCCCGATGCTTCCCTCGGAGGGATCAGTTGCAGGCAGAGGCGGTGCTTCGGATCCCTACAACATGTGGTGGGTGGGGTGAAGATGGACTGAGCGTACATATTACAGACGTGTCTGTGTGTGTGTGTGTGTGTGTGTGTGTGTGTGTGTGTGTGTGTTTTCATGTACTGGGAGCTGACCAGTATGTTAATGAGCCCAGTGGGGTTACCTCAGTGGTTGAAGAAGTACTCCGATATATTACTTAAGTAAAAGTCATGCGTTCAAAATGTTAGTTATGTAAAAGTACATTAGCTTTAAAATACACTTAAAGTACACAAAATAAAAGGATTACTAATGATGCAGATTGGCACATTTCAGAATAACGTTTATTATATATCATTAGAATTATTGATGTGTTTATTGCTTTAAGGTTGCAGCTGGTGAAGGTGTGGCTAATCTTTCATTATATATACTGCCAGTGGATCAATAAAGTCTCACCTTAACCTATAATACATGATCATTTATTTGTTGACTATATGTTGTATTATTAATCTGAATCTAAAGCAGTTCAAAAAATGTAGTGGAGGAAAAAGGAAGAGTTTCCCTCTGAATTGTAGTTGAGTAGAAGTATACAGTAGCATAAAATGTACAGGTACCATAAAATTGTACTTAACAGTATTTGAGTAATGTACTTAGTTACTTTCCACATGTTTTTTCAAGGCAAGAGGCAATTTTTTTGTTTTTTCAGATTTAGGGAGACACAGCTGTTCAAACTGTATAAATACTGTACATCTCATTATCCCAGTACTTCATATAAAGGTTCAAGGCTCAATCTGTATTTTTGGCTCTGTAAATAACAAACATTCAAACATTTTTACAAGGTCTAAAATGAAGTTTTGTCCTGTTCTGAGCACTTTAAGGACTTACTCTTACAAAGTTCATTCTTGTTCTTGGAAACAGCAGGTGATAAAATAACGATAGGACAAGATTACAGTGTGAAATTCAGATGTAATAAAACCTTTAACAACACCACACTGTCTGGTGTTAGCGTTAAAAAGACTTAAAAAAGACTGAGAGCTGATAATCATCTTTTCTGCGTTCTTTGGGAGGTGTGTGAGTTTTGAGAACGGTACAAATAGAAAAAGGAAAAGTCGTCGTAGTAGTTCAGGTGAGAGGAGGGAGAAGGACGCGTGGATGTATAAGACATCTTAAACAATTGAGAATTAACATAAAGTATGAATATAATACAAAGTATAATTCAATCTAAAATGAAGAAGTAAAACATTTTATCGGAGGTTAAGTGGCACATGTAAACAAAAATGTATAAAGAACGGAAGATGAACATAAAAGTGAATTAAATCAATGTCATCAAATTGCCTGAAGTACAGTTGAGCTGATGTTCATCTCCTGCTCTTGATGCACTTCTCTTTACTAATTTGCGTTTAAATATAAAACAAATTAAGCTAGAGGATCAAAAAAAATCTATTTATCTTTCTTAAAGATGATGAAATCTTTACATCTGCTGAAAAGAAATGACACTAAAGAGCTGATGAGACAAATTAGCTGATAAGAAAGTAAATATCAAAGCATCCCATAAAGATTATAGTGTCTTTCTTCAAATATCAGAAATAATAATAACACAACAAAGTGTTCTCACATGTTCTGGCTTTATTTTTAACCAACATATCAAACAAGCATCCATGTCTTGTTTCTGATTTTACACCTTAATTTTTATTTTGTGTAAGGTCTCAAAAAAATACAAATTCTTTGACAAAAAAAAGAGTGCCTGCATAAATATAACAAAATGACATACTTTCATAAAACTTCTCCATCTCTTCTATTTTTTCCTCACAGATCCACTTTTCTTGTCCGACTTTTGCTTCTTCGCATCTTTCTTCCCTTTTGAGAGATTCTCGTAAACGTCCTCCTTGCTCCTGGAAATAGAAAATGCTGATTAGCGATTTCTTCATATATTGTTATACACCAGCCAACATTGATTAGACACAGATTTGTTAGAAGTGACACATTATGAACAGGGCTGCCGCCTGAGAACGATTTAAACAGACCGACCGACCATGAATCAGTCACTCAAAGCTGGCAGCCAACACTTCAGCGCTCCAAGTGGGTCAAAGTTTACGGTGTTTGGCGCTGAATTGTTTAGTGTTGAGCTCTGATTTATCTTCCTAATTCATTAATTAGAACTTTGCCCAGTTAGTAAATGAGTGCCATATGGGTTCAGAGTTCACAACAACATTATTCAGACAAAAGAACAGAGACAAGCTGAATTTCTTGGGTTTGTTTGAACACTCCCAAAAAATATATATCGTCTTGTTTACTTCTGTGATCCATTAAAGGGGCACTGCATCACTTTTCACGCATGAAGTTCAGTTCAGAAAAGTTTAAAAACATAACTAAGGAAAGACTCCATTGAGCTTCATTGTGGGAATTGTAAGAGCCAACATTTTTTGGCAGCTTGACCCAGACTAGAGACTAAAAGTCAGGAAGTCTGAGCTTCTGTTGCTTCGATTTTGATCATCCATTCATGCATCTCTATGGAACTGCAATACAGCAGAGAAAAAAATTCCTCCTCTATGCCAGAGGTGTCACTACAGACAAATAAAACAAAGAAGGACGAACACTCAGATTTCCTCTGATGTCCAGCTTGCCTGGCAGGAAGTGATGGCTTATTTTACCCACCAACACTAAAAGAAACTCACACCATGCTGGAATAAGATTCACTGTGGACTGTTTTAGTTTAAAATGGATGCCCACATTGTATAAAGCCTGTGTGGACTAAGAATTTCATGTCTGTACAAAAGTTTGTGCCAATCGACCAAGCATTTGTTGAAATATTTCACTGGATAAGTGAAAATTGACCTGCAGGTGGCTCCTTGTTCAGAACATTGTACTGGTACAAACTGGAACTTCCATGGCTCAGTAGTTCATACGTTAATCTAATCTTTTAAGCAGGGGTTCATTTTCCAGCTGCATTTCTTGTCAGTGCCAGTAGTCTAGTGGTTAAAACTAGACTACAAACAGTGTTTGATGAAACTGAGGTGGAGTCCAGCTGCAACTACAAACCGTCCTCCGCCCACCCACCAATCTTACTCCCTACAAAATGAGAGGTAAGCTGAAGGCGCTGACTAAGTCATGTTTGAAAAGAAAGTAGGGCACTGCTGTGAGGTTCAGAGGAGTGGTGTGAATGTATTTGGGACATCCAATTCTCACACCACACACACATACACCCGCTCACTCACTTCGAGACCTTCCTGCTCGCTGGTTGGTGCTTCAATTGCAGATTTCCATACTCTGTCTCGGTTTCCTGGGGAAGAGAGAAACAGAGACATTTCAGATATGAGTGGAGGCTTACTGAAAGTTCATGCGACTGATTTAGTCTATGTGGTTGATTGTTTTCTGTCTCTGGGTCAACGTTCATCTTTCACAAGCCACTCTCTGATAACATATCATTCTGCTGGCCTTGTATTGGTCGGCTCGAGTGTTCAATTCAGCTGTCAATCGTGCAAAGGTCTACCGACTACTGTTTTCTTTTCTTGAAACATGTTCCTGTTTTTCCTTGTATCAAACTATATTTAGGACACAAGAAAAGACAAATTCCTGGTAATGTTTGATAGTCTGTCTCTCGGTCTTCTTCCTGGATTTTCTGTCCCCGTTGCTCACCATGTAGGCGCAGTCTTTGGCCTTGGTGGTCTGTATGTACTCGGACACAGACAAGTAGATGAACTTGTACTGGGCCTCTGTCTGCACCATGCCAGAGCGCTGCTCTCGCACCATCTGGATGTATTTCGGGATATCAATATCACAGTCCAGACCTACAGAGGGAAGTGAGATATTGGATGGAAACAGTATTAGCAAAGGGGAAATAAACTGTGTTTTGACTATACATATATATATAGATATATTAAAAAAAGTTTTACCAATAGCGTCAATGGTCTCGAGGATCATGTCAATCACCACAATCGTGCCCGTTCGACCAATTCCAGCACTGCACAAATTCACAGAAGAAGTTAAGTTAATATCTTTTCATCAATCAAACAAGACCTGAGCACCATTAACTACTACCAAAACTAAATCCACTAGCACTAGTGTGCTAACATGCTCACAGTGAACATGCTAACATGCTGATGTTTAGCAGGTGTAATGTTCACCATCTTAGTTTAGTGTTTTAACATGCAAAGCTTTGCTAATTAAAACAAGCACAGCTGAGGCTGATGGGAGTGTCATTAGTTTTGCAGATATTTGGTCAAAAACCAAAGCATGTGACAAATTATAATTTTGACCTCATGATGGCGCTAAATGAAAAGTCAGGGGATCAAGTTATTACAATTCATGGCAATCCATCCAGCAGAGGTGTTTGAAATGTTTGCCTTTTTATTATAAAACAAAATACTACTACTACTATAACTACTTTCCAAATAAGAACAATATGAGAATTGAAACGTCACTCTGCTCGCATATGCAACCAGTGGCAAGAGGTCGTAAGTAAATATTGGTTGGTTAGTGTTTAAAAGTGTTGTGAACGGTTGTGTTAAGGGAACCCATGGGACGTCTGATTTCTGCTGTGCAGCGTTGTGAACGTGCATACATACCAAAATAATTACACAAGCATCATATAATCATTTAACCAGCAAGTTTTTAAAAAGCTGCTTCAGTATCCCTCACAATCACACGGGGAAAATTCCAAAAGGATAAACTGTAAGGTGACTCAAAACCTTGTGTTCAGCCTGTACTAATCTTAATCCTGAAACTATGATAATTTTAATCTTAAACCTAATAAGTCCCATAAATCTAACTTATGATTTTGAACTCTGAGCTTGGTAAACAACATTACACTCGTGCCAGATGCAACTTGTGGAAGATGCATCGTCAGGTTTTTGGGGACTGAGAATTTTAACTGTTTGCATTAGGTGGTATTGCAAAGTGCAGAAACAATTACTCAACAAGTCAACAGAAAAAATGATGATTATTTTGATAATCAATTAATTATTTAGATAATTAATTTTTTCCTGTATTATATTATTTTAAATGGAATACTCTTGGGTTTTAGTTGTAAGTCGGACAAAACATGCAATTTGAAGATGTCCTAAAATTGTAATGAGCACTTTTTTCATTTCATAGATTCAATGATTAATTTGTGTTTCCAAAAACAAATGAATCAATGAACATAATCTATAGCTGCAGTCTGATACCTGCAGTGGATGATCATGGGTCCAGCATCAGGATATTCAGCCTGTTTAGAGTTCACTTGACTGAGGAAGCTGAGGACACCGCCTGGCTCCTGAGGAACACCGTGATCAGGCCAGCTCAAGTACTGGTAGTGCCAGATGGTACGAGAGCGTTTTGGCTGAGAAAGAGAACAAAATTATGTATAAACTATTTCATACAATAATAAAATGTGTCCTGGTGACATCTTTACAGCAGTATAGCACATACACAGAGATGAGTGAGTGCAGCGAGGTCAGAGGTTGGTGTTTGGGAATTACCTTGTCCACAGGAAAGATCTCCAAAACTCGGACTTTGTAATCAGCAGCTTCTCTCTCTGACTCACTGGTCACCACGTATGGACCCACTTCCTTGGAGCTCTTAAGGTCGGGCCAGTACGGCACACATTTGTTCTGCACAAAAAATAAAGAATGAACCAGGTAAATTCCAACTGATGAATTTATTATCAGCTGTCCTGTTGCACCATGAGGTCACAGTAGCAAATAACAATGCTTGTTGGAATTGCAACAAGTTAACGCAACTAAACGTTACAAAAGTCAACTGTGTGACACACACACACACACACACACACACATACTGGTAACAGGCAAGTGTTAAAGGTCCTGATTTAAGCATTGACTCTGGTTTTGCAAATATGTAAATAAAATACAGTATAGCAGGTCTGTACCATTTGGAGCTTTGCAGAGAAGAAGAAGAATCTTAATGTCAACTCCAATGTTTGTTGGAAGCTGGTGAAGTGTTAGGGTGTGATATTTACGGTACTTCTTGCAATGTCAATAAAAGACTAAAGGGCACAGTAGTCTCCAATAAAAATCTCCCTAGTTTTTTTAGCTTGATGTGACAGAAAGTGTGTTTTTAAATAACAGAAAGAAGGAAGCGCTCTCCGGTGGAAATGTCATTACAGGTGCATAATAGTGACCTAATATTTTGACCTTTTTTTTGGCATTTTCCGGATTTTGTTGGTATTTTCAAAAGGGGAAAAACAAAAAAACACTCTTAAAGGCCAAATCTGCTTCTGTGATTCTTGTTTTCATACTGACCCGTCCTTTCTCGACCTCCCTTGTTGTCATGACGATCACCCTCGTGTTCTCCTGCCATACCATCTGCCAGAAATCGTTGATTGTCGTTGCCAGGCACCCCTGGGTGGCAATGTAAACTTTCTGTTCTCCGGGCTCCCGTAGGGTGTTCTGCAAACACACAGAGAACGCTCTTTAATAAACAAACCACAACAAGCTTAAAAACTCATAACACCACGAATGACGAAAAAAAGAATATCTATTGTTTTGTGTTGTGTTTGTCATTTTGTGTTCCTATGAGGCCAGTAACTTACTCTGACGTAGTTGGCGTTGATGTAATCAGAACCCACAATATCAGGATCAGTGTCCTGCAGGACGACCCTGGTGTCATTGACTTGTGAAAACAAGAGGACGGAGTGGAAAAACGATGGGAGAGAGGGAGAAAAATGTCAGTACTGTCACAATGTATATTTATTCATAAGATTTGGTTAATTTAGAGAATAATTATACTGAGAAGATTAAAAACTCACAGGGAAGAATGTTCTTGTATCTGTTTTTGCTCTTATTCTCAGGCCTCTGGCCCTCCTCTCTGCTCTTTTTCACCTTTGCCTCCAACTTTTGAAGAGCCTGGCGGGAGAGAAAGACGACTGTGTGATACTAGCTGCGTCTCAGTTTCATGCTTCATGTACAGTATGTGTTATATACAAAGTGTGACCGTGTTCTATTTTTGTACACAAGAGATTTACATATTTAACAGTATTTCGCTAACTTTGACTTTATAGTGCGAGTCCTGATAAAAGTGAAACAAAATCTTAAAAGATCTAAATGTGTGTCCCCACCAGAGGTGAGACATCGACAGAAAATTAACTGGCAACTGTTAAGTCATTTTTAAGCAACAACAGCAAACATTCCCCAGTTCCAGCTCCCCGATTAGGAGGATGTGTTGCTTTTCTGTTTCTGTTTTATATAATTAGCTGAATAACTTTGAGTTTTGGACAACAGTAAGACAAAATTTGCTATTTGAAAATGTCACCATGGGTTCTGGGAAATTGTCGAAAACTGGCATTTTTCACAATTTCCCATTTAGTAATGAAACGCATCATTAGTTACAGCCCTATCAGTTTCACTTAAAAACCAAGTGTTTTTTAGTATACATACTGGGTGTTTTAAGTAAAGTTCATTTGGTCACTCTTCCAGTTTGAAGTTATTATGTAAAATGACATTGAGGCTTAGATGGTGTATTCCACCACCACAAGATGGTAGTATACTACCTCTTGGTTTTCCCAGAGTAAGGAAGTAAGTCTTGATATGTTAAAGGCGACAATCAAAAGGGACAGTCAGTTTGTCATAAGATGTCTGATCATCACTTTAGGGCAACCCTGTGGTTCGTACACCACAGATAGAGCATCATGGGAAGAAACAGTCATTATAAACATAACCGAGGCCGGGTTAAAATCATACGTCAAATTCCTCCCAGAAGCCGGCCTTGCTCTTCTCTCCCTCGCCCTGCTGCTGCTGCTGCGTGGTCTGATCCAGCTGTTTGACCCTGCTGTCGATATCGGCTGCATTCACTCTGGTGGAGTAATACGGCTGCCAGGAGGACGGACAGACAGACAGACAGAGAGAGAGAGAGAGAGAGAGAGAGAGAGAGAGAGAGAGAGAGAGAGAGAGAGAGAGAG
>JAVQJL010103161.1:0-17828 GCA_036024295.1 Nannoperca obscura
GTGTGTGTGTGTGTGTGTGTGTGTGGGTTTAAGTTGGCAGGACATTAAGGAAAGGGTCAAGTGTTAACTGAGAACGTGGGCGAGCTAGCATTAGGTTTGTGTGTGTGTGTGTGTGTGTGTGGACGGTTTTGCACATATTTGGTTTCACACAGACACACAAACAAATACACTACTACTTTGTCTAGTATGTTAGCAGCTGATTGAGAAATATTCTTTTAAACCAGTCAGTTAAGCGGTATTCAAAACAAGGACATGTTTTTCTTCACTGCTAAGCCTCTTCTACCACGGCACTATATCAGAACTGAGTGAAACTCACTGTGTGTGTATGTGTGTGTGTGTGTGTCTGTGCTCAGTTTAAAGCCCGCAGCACATATTTGAAACACGGTGGGTTTAAATCCAATTTTGCCGTACACCGTATACTGCCTCAGTAGCAGAAATTCCAGAAAAAAGCTTTGAAACCAAATCGAGCGTCTGTATGTATTTTCTGTAGCTTCAGTGAGGTTAAACAAGGCCAAACAAATGCTGGAGCAGGTAAAGCAAGGCTAAGTGCTTCCACAATGTCAAAACAGCTGCCGAACAGTGGCCTATCCACTTCAAGAAAACACACTGAATTTCTTAGGCTTAACACTAAACGCATACTCACAAATACATCAGTTTTGGCGCATTTCAGTTTCTAGCTACCAGTAGCAGCGTTGAGCGGACATAAATCTTATGTAGTAGCGGGTTTGTATTTTCAACATTCGTCTTTGACACTTTAAACACCCTCGGCCCATTCAGGACCAGTTCACAGTAAACTGCAGTGCTTTTGAGCAAACGTAATATATAGTACTATCATGCACATTAGCAATCAAACATAATATTGGATTTAGCTTGACAACTGCTTGTCTTGTCTCGTGATAGAATGCAAACTAATCAAAGGCCACATTAATTAAACAATCACATCTAGCATTTAAAATATCCCCACTTTGTAAATTAAACTCAAACATCCTCTTTATCGAGCGTCTGAGTGATTGAGCCCTTTGGGAGTCATTTCAGAACAAAGACATACAGTTTAACTTGAAGCAACGCTATACTCTTACAAAGAACCCTACAGTGCTGCTGTGCAAGTGGTCATTTCCACAGCGTATGTACATATTGGTGTGGTTGAAACAACTAGCACTAGAAGATGGCCCATACTAAGAGCAGTGTGGTACTAGATGTGGTTTCAGGATTCATTGGTGGCTTCAGTTAAATTAAAGAAATGTGCTGAATATTTCTGTTTACATAAAAACGCCCTTCTCCCAACCCTCGCATACACAAAGATGCACACATACACACATACACTCCTTATCTAGACGCTCAAAAATGTTGCATACCTTAATCACAGTCACGCCAGATTAATTATTATTGAAGCAAATAAAATGTGTTATTATATTCCAACATAGCAGAGCATGCATAAATATACCCTTTGTCTATACATTATTATAGATTATTATTGTCTATATATTAATAACAGAAAACTTACCTTAATGACGAACGCAGAGAAAAGATAAAAACATGAATGAGGTTCTTCACATCTAAAAGACACACACACACACACACACACATTAACATGTCATGTTGTATGTGGTATTGCACTATATTACCATATAGTAGTTTGTTTTATATATACCAATATCCTGGTTTGAACATGCAGTATATTCCCATACACATGCAAACATGCTGTATTCCCCAGAGTTACACACTTTGCTCTTTTAACCCGTGCAGAGAGAGCTACCTGACGGCAAGATGTAAACTGACACACACACTGTGGGAGACAGGAAGTCATGGAGTTTTACAAACACACACACACACACGCAGTAGAACGAGTAGAAGAGATTCTGTACATCCAAGTTGAGTTTCTAAAAGAATAGTTTGGAGTAGAAAAATGCGTGATGGCATGTTGTACTTTGTGCCCTCTACATGTCCTAGCAAAATTCGCATTATGACTGGAGGTAACTTGCTGTGACAAAGACTTAATTGAACTGAATGGAAGTGAACTGAATTGCATGAAGAGAGGCTGGTTTAAAGAATGACGCCGAGAGGAATCTGATCCAGTGCATCTCTGAGGCTGTGAGTCACAGCCAGCCATACAGCCGGCAGCCGAAGACAGTCGCTTAGTTTGATGCTAACTTGTTTCTCCTCCGGCGGCGGCTGTCACCTCTTGGTACCCCTCTGTAGCGGCAGCTCAGATCAGTGGGGTATCTGAGGGCCTGTCGTTCTGCTCTCCATCACAGCCGCCGCAGCTCGCTCTAGGACACAGGTAGCAAAGCTGTATCGCTAACCGAATGCTAGGAGATTTATGTTGCTGGCAGTGCTGGTTGCTAATAGTGCTTCATGGTGGCTTGCTCTCGTATACCTTCTTTCTTAGTGGTGTCTCTCTAAATAAAATAATTTTAATGTGGCCAACAAGTTCAGTCATTAAATAATGTCCTTTCAGCTATACAGGTTCCTATATGTTGTTTCTGTGTTAAGGTTGTTGTGGACAATAAATCACTATACGATTGATATTGTTATAAAACGCTTCTCCTGGGTTTGGTTATTTTACTGTAATTATAGCTAATTAGCTAATTAATTTCAACTTTTTTGATAAATGTTTATGTAATGTTTGCATTATAGATAATTGATAACACTTGATGATTGAGTGCTGTTTGCTCAATGGGGGAAGGGAATTTTACATGTTTCATGTAAAGCACTAATAGTGATCCCTACGTTACATAGTTTTATTGACATCAAAGTATTTGTGTTAAAATGACACAATATTTGATTTTGTCAATATTTCCAAGTGCTTATTCCCATTCATCTATTTATGTTTCTCTGTGTATTTGTGTATGTACTATGTGTGTACTCAGTGTACTACGTCATATCACTATCATAAAGCTATATATGGAAGATTTTAACCATATTACCCACTTCTACTTTTGCCAATGTCAAAAAGGGTACAGAGGACACATCTCTGTGACCACTAATTTACAGCGACTTTAATCAGATGGCGTTGTGGCTTTTCTTAGCCATTTCTCTCCTAGCTATTTTATTAACACAAGCCGTGCATCACTTGTAGGTCAATGAATCAGATAGCTGGCAGTAGCCCGCATGCTATTTCTATCAGAAATATTGCCAGAACAAGCCACATATCGTTGCAAGTTGATTATCTCAGCTTGCCGTCAGGGACAAGTGGCGTCTCTCTGTGTTAGAGCGACTTCCTGTTTAAGCGGTGCCCCAGGCGGCCAGCTCACACATGGTTGTCCCACGGCTGTGGTGATGGGCTCAGATGATCAGCTGAAGGCCCTGATGTTTGAGTCAGAGGTGATCCTGGCTGGCCTCCAGTGATGACTGTTGGAGAAAAGACTCCTGGTGGTTTGGTAATGAGCTGAGACACGGGGAGACATACAGGAAAGAATCAAAAGTTTTACTGGACAAGACCAGAGAGGAATTCATGCTGCATTCAAATGATTGCATTTAGTTAATTCAGTCAATAACCATTGATCCTATGAGGTGAACTAAATCGTATTGTGTTTGTCTTTGCAGGGAGCTGTACGTTTGACGAGGGCGTCTCTCAGTGTGATTACCAGCAGGATCCCTATGATGACTTTGACTGGACGCACATCAACACGCAGGAAGTGCCGTACGTCTCACCAGACCTGCCACAAGGTGAGGCTTGACTTCCTTTCTTCTGCCTTTGTCATCCACTTCTACAGCTCAACTCCAACAGCTGGAGAAAGTAACTAAGTACATTTACTCAGTACAATTTTGATGCACTTTACTTTCATTTGACCGCTACAGGTATTCATACTTTTATTAAGAAATTTCATAAATCAACACATGATAAGGTTATAAAACACAATACTTATTAAAAATAGCAGTGTGCATGTTTCAGATGTCTATGAGTTATTGGCAGTTCCACCAAATAGACATTTCACCTCTAAACGTTTCACATGGCTTCATTTAAATAACTGTTTGAGGCCCAAACTGTTGAAAATCTCCTCCAGATCCATTTCTGACCCTCTGACTGCTGGACTAAACTTCTGAACTGTATTTAAGTAGTCAATCTTAGCCCCACCTCGACCAGCTACAGCAGTAAAATATTTCTTACATACTGATACATCAGTATTAACAATCGAAGCACGTAATATATCGATCAGTCACAGCTGCCTTTTTTCTGCAGAACCAGTTCTTTAAGTTTTGAAAGTCTTAGTACATTTTGAAAATACTTCTATTTTTTTTCTACTAGTATTTTTACATTGTTGTATCGATACTTAAGTAAAGGATTTGACTTCTTTCATCACTGACACCTTGTTCTCGTCTTAACCCCATCCACATCTCTTCCCTTTCTCCTCTTTTCCTCTCCTCTCCTCTCCTCTCCTCTCCTCTCCTCTTTAATCAGTTGTTTTTTTCCCTCCGTGATGATGATGAAGGGGAAATTAAATCTTTCTGCCTCAGGGCTGAGGGTCTAATTAACAGAATATGAGGTCATTAATCAACAGCAGGGAACAGGGAAGGTTGCCTACTTTACAATGTTAAAAGCAAAATGTTATAACAATACCCAGCTATGCAATGTTGAAATAGTAACTGCCTTTACAAAGTAAGAGTGTAAGACAGTGAAGAAACCATGTTCAAATGTAACAACCACAAACAAACAAACGTGCTTGAGTTCATTTATTTTATCAGCGCCACGTCTTCTCTTCTCTTCTCTTCTATTCTCCGTTCTTTTCCTTTCCTCTCTTTCTTTTAGTCTCCTCTCATCTCCTCTTGTCCCCTTTCCTCTTCTCTTGTCTCCTCTCCTTCCATGTCTTCTTTCCTCTCCTTTCCTTTCTTCTCCTCCTGTCATGTTTTCTTTCCTGTCCTCTTGTCTCTCTCATTTCCTTTTTGTCTAATCATCTTGTCTAGTTTCCTCTTCTGCCCTCTCATTTCCTTTCCTGTCCTCTTGTCTCCTCTCCTTTCCTTTTGTTTCTTAATATCTGATCTCCTTTCCATAACTGTCCATTACTGTTTTTCTTTCCTATTCTCTCATCTCTTCTCTTCTCCTATGGTTTCCTTACCTTTCCTTTCCTTATCTCCTCTCCCCTTATCTCCACCCCTCTCCTCCTCTGTTTTGGAAAATTATGATTATGTTGCCATGACAATGTAATGCCATTATTTATCTCTCTTGCTTATCATCATGACAACCCAGCCTCGCTGACATTTAGAGAAAGGTTCAGTTCAACACCAGGTCTTTGCGATTTTCCCATATTTCCTCCAAAAATATGTGTGTGTGTGTGTGTGTGCCTGCCTGCCTGCCTGCCTGCCTGCTGTCTGGTGCATGTGGTCTTGCATATATCTAAGCTGTGACATGAGGGTGTGGTGCCCAATGGTACAGAGCCAAAGTCTAGCATTTACTGTTATTAATACCAAGTGGTGTCACTGTGCAGAGAGGGCAGAGTTGGCCGTTTGAAGAGGTTAAATACCTTGCCCAAGAGCGCAGAGGCAATGCCTGGAATTAGCATAGCATTAACGCCTGTAGAAGCTAGTGGATATGAGCAGGGGCACGAGGATGGCAGGGCAGGTTAATGACGTAGAGAAGTTGATTGCTAAAGGGGGGTTCAGAGCGTTGCCGGAAGGTACGGGACCATGAGGTGACATTTGATGTGTTAATAATGCCAGCACGGTGCAGGACAGTGTTGCTGGAGGGGATTACAGATACAGCACATGGTTAGGTTTTGTATTTGGAAGCAGTAGTAGGGAATGGGTGAGGGGTTGAGTTGCTAGCTTGAACGCCTTGTCCAGGGACACACTGGTTATGGCTATGATTAGAATTGTCATTATATCAGGCAGTCCTAGTACTGTGGTTTGGCTAGCTGCAGTTTCCACGAGGGCATGGCATGATTTAGAGCATAGACACTAAACCTTTTTTGGCTTTTGACCCCTGAAAGCAAAGACATACCTACCCCATTTGTTTATGGGCAGTTGTTAAGGGTATTTGGCACCTCAAAGACCTCTGGGAGTGAGTTTATTTTGCTGATTAGTTCAGAGGGGTATATATTTTAGAAGGTATTGACGAAAGAGGGGCTTTACGCAGAATTGTTTTAGAGTAATTTGAGAGCTCAGCCAACAATTATACTTTTGTTCCTTATAACCCACAGTGATTTGTCACAGTTGCTAATCACCATTTCTGCTTGAGGCAGTATTGAGTGTGGAGGGATGGTTTGGCAGTTTTTGTAATAGAGATAAAACTATTCTATGTAATCTCTCTGGGGGTTGATATTGGCACTAGCCACGGTGGCAGGGTCTTGATGCTACGCTGGCAACGTTTGTTGTGCCAGTTGAACATTCATGGGCTGGGGCTCTGTGGACTAAAGCAGATCCTCTTGACTCATAATGTTGTTAGCCAGTACCACTCTAAACCTATTTGGCGTGCCGTTCGCTCTATGTCTCTCTCTTTGCTCTTGTTTTCCACAGTGTACCATCTAATAAGGGAGGAGAAAAAAGGCATTTCAGCTGAAGTAGAGCTGCTCTCTTGTCCACTGAATGTTTTAATAATGAGTGAATAATGTTGGATACAGCAACACAAACTATACAGCCTTAAAATTAAATATAAATATAAACCTCTCTGAAACTAAATAGCCAATTGTAGAGTTTTTTGTTTAATTTAGTTAATCAAATAGTTGATTCAAATATCATTTTAATAATCAATTTAGCATTTAATCATCATTTGATCATTTTTCAAGCATCCAAACAGCCAAAGCATCCCTAATTACATCTTCTCAAATGTGAAGATTTACTGATTTTTCTTTATCTCATATGGTAGTAAATTGAACATCTTTGGGTTTGGGACTGTTGGTAAAAAAAAAAAGACATTTGAGGACTCCTCATTGGGCATTTTATAGACCAAACAAGTAACCGATTAATCGAGAGAATTATCTGCAGATAAGCTAGTAATGATTGGTCCGTTAATCTAAGAGGCCTGAGAGGTTTTTGTTCATGCAGTGTTTTAAAAACAAATGAAATCAGATCCATATTAGTCCACATAGTATTAGTGAAGCGCAACCATTGAAGTTCATGGCGAGTCTTGTTTCTTTGTCATGGGCAAGCTGCATGCTTTTTTGATGGAATTTGAATTGAAGAGGTCAGTTGTTTTGTATCCCACCTGTGGTTGGTGCCATTAAAGCTGAAAGTCCTCTCCCTTTAGCTGTTATCCCAACAGCAGGCTGTTAGTGTTTTGCTGAAGAACACTGTCCTATGTCTATCGCGCTGTGTCTGCTGCTGCTGCTGTTGTTGTTATGTGACATATCTAGGTCTTAAGGCTGTCATGGGGGTATTTTTAGCCTCATTGTTATATTTTGTCATCATTTCTATTAGCGGCCATTTTAGACTTTGGCAGTTCAGAGACATCAGCCATTTTAGAAACTGGCAGACTTCAGGTGTCAGATGTTCTTGGCATCACAAGGTGTGCTTTCTTAGCATGGGGGGTGTATCAGTGTTATGTACTGTCAGTCTTTTATTACTCGCATTTTCCAGTGCTATTTTTGTCTTAGATTAGGTGTTATTGTTTTGTCTCTCTTGGCTGATATGGAAGCATTTGAATTATTTCTAAAATATTACTGAATGTTATTTCAGTATTTCAGGGCAATTCTGCAGCATGTTGGATATTGCTGATAGTCCTATTTACCAAATATTGTTCAGCTATTTTTACCTATACCTAATCCATTTGTTCTCATAATTTTTCAGCAGGCAGCGTTATGATTAGCTGCTAAAGGTTATATTTTTGCCATGTTGTGTTTGTTGTGACATATCTGGGTCTCTGACTGATAGAAGTATTTTTAGCTGGCACACCATCTTGGCAGCCATCTTAAAGGCACTTTTCTCATGTCACCATCTTCGTATCAGTGCCAAAACTGAAGGAATAGGAGTGACATCCAGCACGTGTTCATTTTGGATTTGGATTACAGATCTGGTGATATAGAATGGTGCCGGCCCAGTCTAGTTTCTGGTCTGATTGTCTGAAGTCCAGTTTGGACGTTCTCGTTTTCTGTCTTGTTTGTGACATACAGAACCAGGAAGTAGGATTATTCCACTATGGTTAAAATAGAAGTTTGTGTGACAGAGAAAGAGAAGAGAAGAGAGATCAAGAGAGAGGAAGGGCCAACCCAACAAGTAGGATACAGTGTTTGGTTTAGAAAAGCTGGTGTGTGTGTGTGTGTGTGTGTGTGTGTGTGTGTGTGTGTGTGTGTCCATGCACACTCATGTTTGTGTGCACTAGTTGAATGCCTGTTATGTTTTGCTATATTCTGCAGGGAGAAGTGTTTTCTCACGGTAGATTACCTAACAATACGTGATAATCACTATTGTCCTACAGCTCATTGTATGGTGTAATACACAAATAAAATTAACCAGTTAGGATGGAGTGCTGTTTGTTTGAGTAGAGCACACATATTGTCTTGTATTATATTGCATTGTATTGTATTCTGTTATTTTCTATTCTACGTTATTCTATTCTACTGACTTGTGTTTAGTTTTGTTCTGTTTTACTCGATTCTACTTTATTCTGTTCTGTTCAGCTCTGCTCCGTTCAATTCAGTTGTTTGTTCACTTTTTGCTGTGTAGGGCTTCAACTAACAATGTAATTGTTTTCATTATTGATTAATCTGTCAATTATTATTTTAATGACTCGACTAATCGTTTAGCCTATAAAATGTCAAAAAATACAGAAACAATCCCCATCAGAGTCCACAGTGATGTCTTCACTAAGCAAGCAATAAGCTTGTTTTGTCCAAAAACCCAAAGATAAAAAATTACAACAATATAAAATAGAGAAAAGCTGCAAATCCTCACATTTGAGAGGCTGAAACCAGCATATGTTTACCAATATGCTTGACAAATGACTTAAATGATTAATAGATGATCAGTTACTCACCAGCTCATTGATTGATGCATTTTTCCAGCTCTAGATCTGTTTAATTCAATTCACTTCTATTCTACAACTATAATGAAACACTATCATGGCTACTTTCTCTCTGTTTGTAATTAGCTAATGTGAGATTGCGAGATTAGGCATCAGGCAGGAAAGGCTCACATTTCATCATAGTTCACTGGAACAACATCTGGTTGAGGTCTGAGCTGATTACTGAAACATCTGGATGGGCTGACTGACTGTCCTCCTGTCAGCACACCCACATTATATGTTATTTCGAGCTCCATTTCCTGCAGTATATAGGATAGAACTCAGTAGTGACTGTAGGCATAACAAAGTACTCTTTTTCATAAGTAGTGACTGAAAACTTTCTCCAGAACCCTGTCATATTAGAAAATTAAACTAATGGATTTATTTCTGAAATCAGCAGAAACAAGAGGGACATACTGCAAACAAAATCTGTAAAGCAGAAACATATAGCCCATAGCATAGCTATGAAAAATGTAACTAATCATCTGATAGCTGCAGGTAATGATATATTACAAGCCGTGGAGCCTGTGCAAATTGCAGCGTGTGGTAACACTGCATGCCATTTTGGCCGCAAACTGGCCAGTTTATAAGATTTCTAGAAAGTTTCACTAATTTAGATTTTGTTGATATGTATCTCTGCTTTTACGTTCACACATTTGCAGTCATTGTCATTATCCGAGAAGGTGGAAGAAAAGAGTAGAGAAGAAAGAACATTATGTGATTTCATAAGGACATAAAATGAAGAATATAAAAGAAAGACGTAGCTTTTCTCATCTCTTCTCTTCGCTGTGTTTATTTGTTGTTGGCTTGCTGCGAAACAGCCCCACAATCACAAAGGAGAAACAAATGACACAGTCACAGTAACAGGGGTTTGTTTTATGTGTCTGGGGGGGGACTGATTCTTGTACTGTTAAGTCCAAAAGGAATGAGAGCAGAGAGAAACACAAGTGTGATAAAAAACATGCAAACATAAAGGGAAAGGATAAAGGCTTTTGGGAGGGGGGTTGTTCCCATTACAAGAAACGCACTGCTTGAAAGCGTCTGTTTCAAAGAGGAAAGGCCAACCAAGGGAAGACAAAATTCCTAGGTTGTAGTTTTGTATGTAATTGACTCAAACCTACAATGTTCTCACCGGAGCATGTCCTGGTTTCCTGGCTGGCTTTCTGTAATATACGTTGGCGTACATTGAAAGCACAGACATGGATTTATTGTAATACTAACAATTAGAGAGATATTGAAAGGGAAATGGGGTGATTTAGATTTAAAATCAAATGAGTTTTTATTTGCCACAAGCACATCACAGGATGTAGGCCTACAGTAAAATTTAAAGTGACATACAAAAAAATACAACAAAACCAATGCACAATAAAGATTAAAACACTAAATATGAACTAATTAAGGCAATTAAACCAGAATATGCAGTATACAGTAGATTGCAGAGTATATACAGAAGGTTTGAATTTGAATAAACTTGAATTTACTGACAAGTGGTCTTAAATTACCTATAAGGGGAAGAGTTCAAATTAAATACAACATTTTATTTCTATTAGGAAAAAGAGAAAAGTGCTCAATTCGCAAACTGTTGCAGCTTTCTGTTTTTGCTGTTCATGCCTTCAACATAAATAATTTTCAAGCAGCACAGTAGCAGAAAAAGTTGGTGTATTCATGTAGGTACATGTATCATAGGCAGTGGGCATCCAGCCAAAGTCCAGTCATAATACTCACTGTGTGTACACACTAACTACCTCCTCAGTGGGCACTATGGCTAGTCTGTTCAAGCAGTGCATTTCAGCTTGTATGTGGTGCACAGCAAACAGCTGCTAACAAAAAGGAGCTGATTTATGGGTCTTGATTCAGGTAAGATTCACCAACGTTCTGAACTTGATTCCACCTCAAATTGTTCTCTTTTTATATCTCTCTTTTTTGACCCTCTCCTCGTCTCTGTGTGCAGGTTCCTACATGTATGTGGACGTGTCTCAGTATGATGTTGGGGATAAGGCCAGGTTTCAGTTGCCAGTCATGAAGGAGAATGACACCCACTGTATCGACTTCAACTATCTCCTCACCAGCCCCGACGGCTCCAGCCCTGGCACGCTCAACGTCCTGGTGAAGGTAATGACAATAAACACATATAATATAATATAGTAAAGGTGCAGTATTGATTATATGAGTTCAATTTACTTGGTATTACCTGCCCAGTAAACAATCTATCCAATACCTAATTTTGAGACATTAATAGTAATACTGTAAACAAACAAGACCGTCAGAATGTCTTTACTTGTCTCTACATAACAGTTTACACTGTGGGAGGCGAGGTTTGATTTCATGAAACACAAGCTGGATTGTATTATTTTATTATATTCAACTTTATTTAAAATTATATGGTTGTTTTACTCCAAGAAAAGCAACTCTAGATAAGTTTAAGTACTGAGTTAAAACTTTCTGTCTGTCTGATGGCAGCTGGTGAACAGACGCCCTTCAGTTAAAACAAAACAAAACAGGATTTATGGGAAATGTGGTCTGGATTTTGTGAAACACAAGTAATGCAGCTAGTATGCAATAGAGGCAGCTGACTGCTTTGCCTTATCCCAGAGTTTGTGTCATTAAGCATTCACAATTGATTTTTACAATGAAATATTGCCAGTACATTACAGCAAGATAATGTTATTTATCTATCAAAGTACAGTGTGGGGAGGTTACACTCAGGATAGGCATCATTTTATGGTGCAATATTCCCTCTGTAGATGTTTCCACAACACTCCTGTCTTCTCACCCCCTTCTCCTCTTAAGTTTTCTTACGATTTGTGGAAGAGGTTAGAAAACACATTAGCAGATGATTGTCATTTTTACTGGTTGTGCCATTTCCTGGTTCTGAGCAGCAGGGGAGCAGTATGAGTAGGAAGACTGTCCTTCAGTCTGATGACACAAAGTCAAATCCACAATCCTGCAGAAACCCTGCTTGCAAAGTTCCTACCAGCCTAGAGGTAACCTCCTTGTTGACAAGGACAAGCACAAAAAACGAGACTTACACTGTCTTAAAATCTGTGCCATTATTATAATTTTTGTGGAATAAAATACATCTCAGTGTAACAGAAAGGAGGCCTCTCTAAGTGCATCAGGAAATGCAAAGGACTGCATGTTTTTAGGTTCATTTTCGTCTGAGCTATTTTGTGACTGATGTGTTTTACATTGTGCTCTTTTAGGTAAACAAGGGTCCCTTGGCCAACCCTATATGGAATGTCACGTCCTACACTGGTAAAGACTCGGAGCACCACCCAAACTCTCATTTCATGACCTAGACATGTTTAGTGACTTTATTTGCTTGTGTTGACTGTAATGTTGTCTTTCAGGTAAAGACTGGCTGAGAGCCGAACTCGCCGTCTCCACCTTTTGGCCCAATGAATATCAGGTAACGCCTTAAATAACCACATATATACAACGGTTGTGTTTATGCACAATCCCTTTATTGTGTATATATTTCTTTATTCTCACCCATGTTTAAGCACAATCGCCACGCACAACACACACACACACACACACACACAAACACATGCTGCGAGGCAGGCAACTGATTTATTTGTGTTGACTGAGGCTCAGGAGGTGACGATTAGGCTAGAAAGACAAAGAAATTAGGTGCGTATGTGTATGTATGCGCACATGTGTTTGCATGCATGGGGGTGTGTCACCATGCTGGACATTTATTTTATTGTTAACTTTGTTGTATCTTGTACACACTCTCGAAACCTAAATATTATAAAGTCCACAGAGTAGGTTTCTTCTCCTTTCGTAATTCATGACAGTCAGTCAGCGTGATCTGTGTGTGTGTGTGTTTTTGTGTAGTGCTGACAGATGTGTGCATGTTGTGGGATAGCTTGTCTCCGAATGTCCCAGCAGGCATACACACACACACACACACGCACGGATCATGTTAACACACATAGCCTGGGGACCCTATAATATTACTGTAAGGCGAAGTGTGAAAGCATCCTCCAAATGGCCCATCTGGAGCCCAAATGGCCCTCAGTGACTATGGGAGGAGATCACCAGCAAGAAACTCGTGTGTCAACATGTTTTAATTGAACGTAATCATCGGGGTTTGCTGAGTCTTATGTATGTTTTTCAGGCTATGAATCAGGTGGAATATGGGATATGAGATTATGAAGCTATTTTTTCATGTTCAAACATGTTTCTGTGTTAGCACTTTAGCCTGAGTTGTAATGAGACTGGTTTCATAAGGGAAAGACTAGGCACATGCAGACACACACACACACACATACACTATATAGATAGGCCTTGTAATTACAGTTTTGTCTTTATTGTATCTGTATTTTGATTGAAAACCTAACTTTGCTTTCAGTTGGTGAGTTGGATCCTCGACTGATTAGACTCACTCTAATGTGAAGCGTTTATGTTTTTCTTTGTCATACAGGATAGTAAATGCAATATCTTTGGTTTTGGACTTTTGGTTGGACAAAACAAGACATGTAAACATTTGAAGATGCTATCTTGAACTACGGGAAACTAATAATGATACTTCTATCACATTAAGCTTTGGTTCTTATGAGTACAATTTTCTCACATAAATAAGAAATAAGATGATAAATTAGAATTTGTTTAGAGAAAGCAGGTGAGTAAACCCAGATGACATTTCTCGTGACTGAGAGGATTAAACCTATAAACACTCCTTGACTGCTGATTCTGACATTTTTGATTCAGTGCCCATACACGCATACATTAAAGTGATGTATGCGATTGGTCGATAAGAGGATGTACGCTATCGTCAAACCCTGCTCTGGAGTGATGATATGTCAGTTCTCAGCCTTCAGCGTTTCAGAGTTGCTTTGCCCATGTGAGAATTTTGCAACACCAAGCTATCAGTAATCCTGCTGCACACTGATGACACCAGTCAGTCAGCGAGTGCTCGACACCTGCATGATCTAAAAATCCACTTTCTGAGATGCACGATAATTAACAGAGCAATAGACTTGAGACTAAATCACAGAAATGAGACTTGACTGCTGTGAATCATAACTTTGCTGCCAAAAGATTTTAAAACAACAATAAGAAAATAAAATCTCAAGTTTAAAATATAATAATGATTTAAAGATTAAAGTCCCTGAATAGTAAAAGTAATAAAGCAGTGACAGACAGGCCATGCATAGCCACACTAGTGCTATAATTTACTATGATTCAAACATAATTTGTTCAAATTAAATCGAAAGCCGCCTATGTAATCTAGTCTTGAACTATGTTGTATTGTTCCACTTATACAATGGGAAATTGAAGAAACCATTAAAGATTAAACGTTGTCCCAATTTCATGTGTTTCAAATGTTGTTTCTAAATAAAAAATCAGCACACCAGGACAATTTTATTATAAAGAATATTCATAGAATGGACTTTAGTCTTTATTCAGCATTCAAGGACCTGAAAGACTTGCAACTGACTTGCAGTTTGCTTATGACTTGGACTTGCCCTCAGGAGACTTGATTTGAAAACAGCTCTGGTTCATAATGATGAAGTTCATACTTTTTTACAAAAAGTGGACTTTTCAGAAAATGTACACATTTGCACACACACAGGAGCACACAAAAGAGAAGAAGTCATTTAGGTCATGTCAGGTCTGGCTACCAAAACAAACGTGGTTATAATGACAAGCAAAGATCAGCAGACTGGGGAGGCAGGCGAGCCAGTCAGAAAGCAATGAAGGTATTAAAAGTCAACTGATGTCTTTCTGCTGTGCTCCGCATTGAGCTATGAGTGAAAGATGATAGGAGAGAGAGACAAGATGGATTGGTAGGGGAGGGAGACAGAGAGGGGAGAGTGTGACAAGCAGGGGAGGATAAGCTATGGGTAAACAGTTCACGGCAGATTTCCTCTTACAGGTGATGAATGACAACAACTGCACCCCCATTCTCTTTCTCCCTCAGTCTCTCCTTTTGATAGCGACCTCCTCTCCTCCGTTCATTACAGTTCTCCTCTCTGAGTAAACACTGTTAGAAAACAAAGACGGCAAGTGAGAGACCGAAAGAGGGAAGTTTGGGGGGTAGAAATGGTTACAAGGAGGGATGATGATGGAAATATTAAAGAGTGGTGGGAGTTGGAGGGCTAATGTAGGGACAAGAAGGGAGGGAAGAAGAGATAGATGAGGATGAGGAGAGTAGTTTTTCAGACTTTGAGCTGATGACCTGAGATGATGGTAAATAGAAGCACCTATTGAATGCAGTATTAACACTACTCAAAATAAGCAGTAACTTAACTTGATCATCCCATTCCACATTTTACTGTTTTTCTCTTGTTTTTCCAGTTATTTGATAGAAAAGGCCTCATTATTCCCTCTATGGTTTATGTATGTTGAAATACAGATAAAGTCTGATGTGTCACATGTGTTCACACCACTTGGGTTTACGTCTGTAGGTAATGTATAGGTGGTCTTTAGCAGGGTCACCATTTTAGTTTAGCATTTAGCATGCTAATTTGCAAATTAGCGCTTAACACAAAGTACAACTAATGTTGATGAGAATTTGTTTTGAATGAATGAATGAATGTCCCTACAAACTTTTATTGCAATAAATCCAGAAGACTCACTTTCCCATATGCTAGACCTAACACTGCTAGTGTGGCAGTTTCTTTTTGGCATTTCCACTCTCAGCAGCCATAACATGGACATTAGCGCAGACCTCTTGGTCGGCACACTTGTTTAACGATGTGGTCATTTCAAGAAAATAAGCAGATGTTGCTAAATAAGTCAAGAGAAGAATGAAATGAAAGAAAACAAGGGAAAAGACAGAGAGGGATGGGATGGGAAAGAAAAACAAATGGATATGCTCTAAATCTTGATTCTCTACTTTACCGCATTTGGTTCCATTACTTATTATCATTTTTCTGGCAGCCATTTTATGTGTACCAAAGGCGATTACTATGATCCAACAGGAAGTCTCAATCTCATTTATCCTTCCTGGCTTGTTGGCCAGAATGTATAAATCCAGCAGCAGCAGTCAGGATGGCAGCTTTGTATTTATCCAGTTTAATGCACATCGCTGGCGTCTGTCGCTGACTTTCTATCTATGCTCTGACAACTTAGATCGGATCCATCACTTTGACAGCAAATTTAAATGGCAAAAGTTTTACTTTGTAGCTTATAGTGCCCCCATAATGCATCTAAAAAGCAGTTCAGAGGCACAGAGTCTGATTTAGTAACAATGCTAAAGAGGGTTGATGATTTAGTAACAGTGCCATAGACGGTTTGTGACGTGCAAGCAGAACATCTGTAGGTTATGTAAGTTTCTGTTTTCTCCTAGGAACGGCATTTCCAATGTTTTCGCTGTTGTTGAAGTTTGTTTTAATACATTTTGTTTGCTCAAGATGTTCTATTTACAGGCTAATGGAGGGTCAGAAATAACTTGATATTCTTATAATCTCTTCTGGGGTTATTTGAATTAACCTTATTTTTAAAAGCAACACTCAACAGAACAAATAAACCACAAACTAAATTGAAAGGGTAAATTAACTTTAACCCAATTAAACAGAATAGTGTCCGATGCTCTCATTTCATGTGTAAAATTTATACTCAAGCATATTTATTGCTGCTTCTAGTTGTTTCCTTTAACGTGGACCCACTGTTTTATGTACGTAAACTGTGTCTGAATGTTTGTGTTAGTGTGTGCTTATACAGAATATGTCTAATCTTGTGCACAGGTTTCTCTTGAAAAAAACACCTGGATCTCACTGAGACAACCTGTTTAAATAAATGATTTAATATGCTATGTAATGTTGATAGTAATGAAGACAGTAATGGCTAAATCCCTCTCTCTTTTCTCAGGTCATATTTGAAGCAGAGGTTTCGGACAGCAAAGCCGGCTTCATTGCCATTGACGACATTCAGGTGCTCAGCTACCCGTGCGGTGAGTCATTAGCATGCCAGCAATTAGTCCTAGTTCGCTGAATAGACGCTGATAGCTTTGGCCACTAATTAGACTGTACCTGGGATGGTTTCTGTTGCAGCTGAGTGGGTAGATAAGTGAGAAGGTGACACAGGAGAGGAGGGATGCAGCGAGAGGAGAAGTCGGAGAAAGGGAATAGGAGAGAGTGAAGCGGGAAATGAGACAGTATTAGGCCAATCATAGAGAGAGAAGATTCTGACCACTCAGCAATTTCTCTTCCTCTCTCTTTAACCCCCCCACACACACACACACACACACACACACAGCAGTGAACAGTAGCTGTCTTGTCTCATACTGACAGGAAAGAGATGAGGACTGCAATCCATTTTAAATTCTCGCAACGTCTCAAGCCTTCTTCTCTCCTTCGCTTGAGTGTTTCCTTACTTCTGGAGGCCAAAAAAAGAGTTGTGACGACAAACTGTTACTGTTAGCTGAGGGGTCCGTTAATCTCCAGCCTTAGGCAGGCTCCTGGAGGGTCCCTGCATTGAAAAGGAAGCAATTACAACTCCCTTGTGGTCATCTGTCTACTAGCAGCACTGCAATCTTTGAGGACAATTTTGTTTCTTAATAGATTCTATCGATTATAAGTAATAAAAAAATACTGTCTTGCACCGTCCCCTTGTACAGTTTGTGAGGTCCTGTTGTCCCTGTCTCCATTAGACATTAGCGATATATCTCTGAAAGAAATTCCTGGACATTCTTCTTGTCAATAAATGGACCTGGGATGTGAGAAAATATAAAAAGAAGAGCCCCAGTCTTTTAATGGCAGAGGCGCAGGACTCCTAATAGGAAGGAGCAAGTATTTGAAAAGGAATTAGTACTTAGTCACCACAGTGGACGCATTCATTCTCACAGCTGCATTTCTGGACACACAAGTTTGTGTGTGTGTGTGTGTGTGTGTGTGTGTGTGTGTGTGTGTGTGTGTGTGTGTGTGTGTGTGTGTGTGTGTGT
>JAVQJL010103163.1:0-10766 GCA_036024295.1 Nannoperca obscura
CCCCCCCCCCCCCCCCCCCCCCCCCCCCCCCCCCCCCCCCCCCCCCCCCAGTCGGCCGGATGAGAGACAGGAATAAGGCTTAAACAAACATACATGCACAGACTACAGCTGCACGTCTGTTCTTGAATTGTTGGCTTAAAGCTGCTGATACAGTAGTCATTATTTTGTGCTAAAAAATAAAACATTAACACTGAATGTTTGCATTATCAGAAAATGGTGCAAGTATTTGATGTTAAAGCTGTGTGCATCCATCCTCTCCTTTAAAGAGATTGGAAGGTGGCTTTTAAGTCTTTCCAACAACACAAGGGTGTAACAAATGGGTTACCCATTATTTCCTGTAAAGTAAGCTGCAATCTTTAGCATGTCCAGCTAACTAGCTTATTACTTACAGCATTACTCCAAAGCCAAGGAGCACATTATTAACTATTAGTAACTACCTTAGTTTGTATTTCTTTATTTCCATGTCCTCTAAATGAATCATCACATGGAGTAATTTGGTAACATTTAAAAGTCTGAGATAGCGTTTTCAACCAACTCAATGTTAACTTAATAAGCCAGCTAGCTGTGGTTGATTAAATCCACCAGAGCCAGTCACCAGATGGAAATGAGAAGCTTGCTATTGTCTACCTCTGTCTGAAATCAACAATCCTTTTTTAAAAATGACAAAAAAATTTGAGCAGTAACTCTTTTCTTTGATAAAATCACTAAAAGGGGGTGAGGTTTAATAAACGGCTGATTGATGAAGGGACTAAATTGGTTTAATGCTTTGCCAAACTAAACTACATACTCTAGTTAATACTCTAGGAGAAAGCTAGCGTTCCATAATATGTAATACACACAATACTGCCCTTGTGACTGTGATTAGAGTCTGGTTTTGTGTCACAGAGGGGAGCAGTCGTGTTTCTTTTTATCTTTCTGTTTCGTCTCTGGAGGTCCTCTTGTTTTAGTTGTTCTACTTCTGTTTTGTCTCCCTGCATGTTAATTAGTCTAAAAGCTTTCACCTGTGTCCATTTGTTATTCCCCCTGTGTTCTGTCTACTGTACTGCACATACACCCGCACAGGTGTCCCTCTTCAGGACTGAGTGGGCAGGTACAGACCGACTGACAGTTCTGTGACTTTACTATTAGTTTTGTTCGGGTACACCATTGCGATTGTTATTAGTACATGCAGTTTGGTGATCTCAGGTAATTCCCACCATTGGACCAATCAATTCATTAAAAAAACCTGCGTGGGTGTGCAGGGCCCTTAAGTTGCTCTGGCTTCTTCGTTTTTTCTTGGGTCATTTTGCTTGTACCAGTAGAGGGTGAGTATTTTTAGAGGCTCAAATTTCTGTAATTCAACAGCGATGGTAAACATCCATTAATCCAAGAGGTGGGCAGTTGCTGAGTGTTGGTGTACAGGCTAAGCACAAAAATAAAACAAGACCAAATATGAGGAAATGTACATGATTTCTGGTGTTATTGTCGGCTGTATGTTCCCTTTAATTAAAAGGGGGAAAGAAAACAACCTGAACTCCAGTCTGAGCAGCAGCCCCTAAACAAGTGCCCCCTATCTCTGGCTAGAGTAAGCATCTGAAATGCATGATGGCAGCTGTGATAGTGTTTGACGGTGGAGGGATTTCCTGTGTCTGGGTCGGTGTCAGCACCCATCTCTCATTTAACGCTCCCTCCAGCAGCCCCCCTTTGTGAAATGGCTGGATGAAGTGTGATGGATACTCTGGATTAACTCTCGCCTTGGAGGATGGCAGTCAATGCTTTCCTCCCCATATACACGCACATACACACACACACCCCAGCACACACACGTAGTTGATGATGTGGCCAATTTTCCCAGGTAATATTCTCTCTCTCTCTCTCTCTCTCTCTCTACAACACCCTGACAAACAACACCACTTCTAATAGCCACATAATACCAGAGTTTGACAGAGCATTTGTGTGCGTAAATGACTTTGTGTGTGTTTGTTTGTGAACAGCTGTGTGAATTAGGATTTGGATGTGTGTGTGTGTGTGTGTGTGTGCGTGTGTGCTTTTAAGAGTCAAATGAAAGGCAGTGAGGATGAGAAGAGATGCCCCCACCGGCTTAAATGAGCCCATCGTCAAATCAAACGCACATTAAAATCCAAAATACTTGTGATTATAGACCAGTCAAACAGATTGGCTGCGGATGCTGAAAAACTCACCACCAAAAAAGCATTTCATGTCGCCATCTTCCCACTCACTCTTCTCGCTCCCTTACATAAATAGAAGCTTACATCTTTCTCCATAGACTGTTTAACCCCCCCTCCCCCCACTCATCCTTCACGACTGTTGTATAGTCACACCAATATTGTTAAAGCACTGAGACCTTGGCCTTTCCACTCTTCTGCTTACTTGTTGGCAAGGAGTGCACACATTTTATGCCGCCTAGGATCTAAGCGTCAGTTAAATCCCTAAAATAAAATCTAAAGCGTCATGCTAGCCTGATATACAATATAACTCTGATTTTATGCTCAGAGTAAAACCTCAGTAGAGGGACAGTTTGATTGGCCGCCTGCCAGTGCTGAATTCTTCTCTGCTAATTCTGACCTTCTTCTTCGATTGTACACAAGGACAGGAGTCCTTAGGGTGCATTTAGGCGCTCATGTTTACGACAGTCTAGACTGTTCACAACCAATATTTCATTTACTGTTTCCCAGTAACAGGACAGTGGCAAATTCTGGAGGGGGGCACGTTTTTTCCCCACACTAAGCCTCTGTTGTAGCTCCAGCAATACCAGTCAGCGCGCCATTAATCTGCTTTTAATTAGATTAAAGCATCTCTCGCAGAAGAAGGAAGCAGCACTCTTGTGCCTCGAACGGGGCCAAACAAAGGCTCCAATTGGTAAGTAAATCTCACTGCGTTTCCTCCTACTTCCCTGGAATCGTTCTTGTCTCACAATTATCACTTTGCTCCAACTGCTGAGGTTTGGGGAGATGGGGGAGGCGAATGACATGGTTAATCGTCTGAAGAGCCCGATGTTGCCGGCTAGTGTAGTTCCCCGGCACTTTTTAGAATCCCACAGAGCCTCGTAGGAGGAGGAACACTGATCACAGAGTTTTTTGGGAGTGAGGAAAGTTTAAAGAACTTGAGAAACAGTTGATCACTGCAGCTGTAGTGGGTGGAAGTACTGTTAAGTTTATGCACTGTCACAGTGGAAGTGCAGGGAATTAGTGGCGCCCCGCTATCCCTTGCCAAACACAGGTGGATAAATGCTGCCATGCATCAACACACACAAACTCACATACTGATCTGCAAGGACTTCATTCCACTAATGATGTGTGGAGCAGCCACTCTCCACGAGACCTCCTAGGAATAGTATTATTATGCAAACTCTTTGTATTTCCAACAAAACACAAGGTGGTCCCACTTAAATAAACCTCTCACTTCCCTCATTTGTTTTTTACTCCTCCTCTGCTTATTATCACTCCTTTTCATCACTGTGTGAAATGGCTCATGAGAGGACGAGGGAATTGAAGGGGTGGGGGTGGGTGGGGGGTGACTGCAGTTGCTAAAATGTCAGCTGCAAGCCGCTGGCTATTCACATAATTATCCTTTTTTTCTGTTGTGCTTAGGTTTATTATCAACAACAAAGGAGGGAAAGTGATTGGCATGTGAGGAGTGTCAGGGTGGCCATGGCCAACTGAGCAGGCTCCATGGCACTCCCAACAGCTGGTGTGGCAGAGCGGGATTCAGCTTTAATCCCAGGTGAGGTGGTTAGGGAGGGGTGAATGGAACATTTAGCATCCGGAACGAGCTTTTAACATGTTGGCGTACAGCATAAATACATGATGTCTTACTTTACAAACAAATATATTCTGATATGAAGTTCTGCAAGCAAATCATGGACACTCACTGCTCTCTCACTCACTATAGATCATTGTGTTGTCTCATTCAACGGTTGATCAGGGATCAGATTCACACATTCACTTAATGCTTTCTGTACACCCACAAGTCTCAGAATGGCTGGATCCTAAAGAGGACTCATTTCTGTTTAATTTCAAGCACATACTTTGACAGGCTGCTTCCAGTTTACAATTGGACAGAAGTGAGATTACTTATGCAGCTACGAATTCACATCTTTTCAACATCTGGCTAGAATGCATCTAAACAATCTAATTTCAATCTGTCTTGAATGCTCCTTCGCTGCATTTCCACTTTACTTTTCTTATATAAGATAGCTATCCGGTCTGCCCAAGATACATGACGTGAGTTTAAATGGGGTAATGTAACATCCGTGACTTGATTCACAGACATCATTTATCTCCTGCTGCCACTTGGGGCACCCCTTGGTTCAGTGCAGGAAACTGTAATCATATACAAACAGTCTGGGCAGAAATTCCAGAGGATCATGATTATGTCTGATGTTCCGGTTCTAGGTTTGTGTTTATATTTATTTATCCTTTATTTAACTAGAAAGTCTCCTGAGATACAAGATCTCTTTTTGGTTTTTGTTTGTTTGTACCCATTTAGCTTTAGCTTTGAAGGCTACAACAGAAACTGAACAAAAATATAGAACCAATTAGTCACCCAAAACACCTCGTGATACGCTTTTCTTAGAGGAGGACAGACTTACCCCTGGATGTGACGACGTCCAGCAAAAATAGTAGAGGTGATGCAAGACACTGTATTTGGCATAGGAAAGGTGTAATGCCAAGGGGAATGTAATGAATGAGGCTACAAAGAGAAAGAGATTAATTTAAGGTGCCAGAGAGTCTGGATCCAACCCTGTGTGGAGCGGACGCTACGTGTCAAGATAGCAGAGAAGCTAAGAGTGAGAAAGTATGTGTGAATGTGCATAAGCACGTGTCCGTACGAGTGTTACATGTTCGTATGCATGCTTTGTGTCTATGTGCACGCTATGTGTATGTGACATTTCATCTCTGCACGTGCAGACATTCAAAATATGCCATCGTCATTCGGGTTCGCACTTTTCTGTGAAATGTGGCGGCAGGAAGTGAGGAAGAGGAGGTGAAGGAGGGACGCATCTGGAGCAATTGAGCAGTGTGTTTATTTTGAACAAAAGGGTGAGTGATTTAGTGGTCAACAGGCTGCAACATAGCAAGAACTCAGCAAGGCCAAAAGTCAGCCCTTCTGAATGTTAAATTCCAGAGAGCGCCTACATAAGCCTTGGAATTTGGGATTGAGAGCAAATTATTCATGGTTTTCTGCTTTAACTAGAGGTGTAAAACAGATGCACAACAGGCCAAAACTCCCCTCCCCCCATTGGAATCACAGTCTTGGAAGCAGTTCATGACGCAAAGATACTTCATCTTGAAAAATGGATCTTGAACATTCATTGTGCCTTTGGGCAAGACAATTGTTTTTTTTATGAGCTTATGAGCCATAAAGACATCCCAGGGAGGATTAGAAGAATCAGATTCATGCCACAAAGTGAAATATTCTTCCTCCATGTGCGCCGACAACAGCAGAGACAAACAATGAGTGAAGTGCAGCTCCGTTTTCCTTAATTCAATTGAGCCTCTGACTTTCCAGACTTCAAGAGCTGAGATGCAACAGAGACAGAGATGACTCTGATAGCAAAACAGTCAGTGTTCATTATACTACAAACTGAGATCTCCAGTGGGACGATATCAAAGAGGGCTATACAATGCAATACATAACAACTTGCACTTGTGTTGTTTGTCAACGCTAAGACCTCTCCACAAATGAAATGCTCAGCTTGCAAGACAAAGCAGAGAGATGCGTTACACAGTTGTCGTCTTGGTAAACGCTGCTGTTTTCTCAATTGCTCAGTGTGTGTTTGCGAGGCGAGAGGAGCACAATAAATCTCCCATGGAAGGAGAGAGCACTGAAGTGGCAGAGAGCAAGAGAAATGAGAATTAGTAAGCGAGGTAGAAAGGGAAAGAGAGAGAGAGAGCAAGAGGGCAAGCTGATGGAAAGCACTGATGCTTCTCAAACACAAGGCCTTCATTGGTAGTCAGATTGCCATTATTGTCAGATACGACTAATTAGCACTCCCGGATTCAGTTGTGATCAATCAGCCTCACTGAAAACTACAAGCAGTTTGACAAAAAGATTCATCATGGTGGGAAAAAGCTCTGCCATAGGAAACAGTGTTCACCCACCAAGTTACTGAGTATTTCCACATATACAAAATATAGTAGTGGGGCCAAGAGGTCAAAGGGAATCAGGAGTTCACTGACTAATTATATAATGCAGCATAAAGGGTATGTTGATATATGAACTTAACTACTGACTGAATCATGACATTCAGTACAAACATTCATGTTCCTCACGTGATCCCCTGACTTGTTATCTAGCGCCATCATCAGCTCACCACTTTTATTTTTTATCTTTTAGTTTATTGCTAAATATGCATCAGCTTCAGCTCTACTTTGTGTTTAGTACTAATCAGCAAATGCAAGCATGCTAACACGCTAAATTAACAACTTAGCTTATTATTATTTCTTGTTTTGAGTATGTTAGTATACTGATGTTAGGATTTAGCTGAAAGCAATGCTGTGAGGAAGTATCAAGTATCAAAGAGCAGCTAGCATGGCTGTCGACTCTTTATGTATGATCAAAGCTTTAGTCTGATGTTGATAAAAAATACAAAAGAAGATACAGAAGAGTTGCACTGGAGTTCGACCTGACTGATGAGATGTGCACCTGTAATTGGAGACACAAGTGTCTTGTTTACAGTAAGTTGGTTAGCTAGAAACAACAAATAAAGTCATCTTAACCCACCTGCAACATGTTTTACAAGCTGAGCTGTCTGTACATACATCAAGAAGAAAGGCCAACGCCGGCCTCTTCATCTGTTAAGGTCAAATGATTCCAGTCTTAGTTTATTATTTACATTGGAACTCACTGAAAACACACCCACATGCTAAGAGATGTGAGGCTCTATTTTCTCCCCTGCGTCGTGGCGACACTCTGACAATACAGTGGGGAGAGACAAGTGGAAGAGAGAGCAGATGAAGAGGGGAGGGGAGGGGGGGAGGGGAGGAAGAGATGAAGGCTGCATAAAAGGTAAAGGCTAATTCATTTGAGGCACCGTGTTTCTCTCAGGACAGACAACAGGTGCTTCTGTATTCTCTCAACCTCCTCCTCAGGTTGGAGGAAGCCTCAGCAAAAGGAAAACCACTTTCACATAAAATCATTTTTAGTTTTTAATAAAAACTAAAAAATGATTTTCTTTTGTACCTCCACTCTCATATAAAATTCGCACAGATTCGCACATCACGCCCTCCCCTCTCCTTACCTCTCCTCTCTCCCCTTCTTTCCTCCCCTCACCTGACCTTTCCCCAATCTAAAAACTGTGGATTCAATTAACTGCTGGGAAAATGTTTCATCATCTCAGTGGCTGCCGCACTAACCAGCTCTTTAATGAAACTAGTCTTTTCACACTTCTTAATTACTCTTGTTCCAGCCACCTCTCTCTCTTTGTCTGCCTCTTTTCTGGGCGGCATGAATAATGCCAGTAACTCCGGACTTCCTAATGATGAATGTGCCTGCAACAGGTCCCATTTCTGGTGCAACTACACAAACAGAATGACTCACTTAATCAATTAGGGTGGACAAAGTGGCAAAGGACGAGTCGCAGCAATTGAGAAACTGGCAAGACAAGTTCACTAGATTTTTAGATTTGAGACTGTTTCTAATAACAGCAGAAGAGCAGGCGTTGGTGTTTAGCTAATAATAAATAGACGAGTAAATGTGTTGGCTCCGTCTGCACCAGTGTCTGCACCAGACCTGCAACTTCAGACTTTTTACTTACATGACATGTTTTTTCAGTTCAACTTGGTCTCTCAAGTCAACTTGGTTAAGTTTAGAATAAGATAAAAGATGGTTATCTGATATTTTTTAAACACTGGCTGTTGGTACGAGACATCATGTGAACAACAGTCTTCAGAATCACAACCCTCGGTGGTGAAGTCAATCTCCGTGGTTACAAGAAACCAATGTTACATTTGATAGAAACAAGTCAACAAGGGTCAAAGCTTTATTCACATATTCACTTTTAGATCACTGGTTGTGGCAACCTCAGGGTGAGCTTTATTCTTTCTTACTTATGGACAGAGAATGGCCAGCTGTTTCCAACAGCTTCCATTATTCATATTCATGTACAGACATGACAGTGGTATCTATCCATCTTCTTATCTAACTTGGAACAAAAGTGAACTAGTATTATTTCTAAAAATATCATATTCTTTCTTTAAGGAGCTGATGGATGTGTAAATAAGAAAGTGTTGCCTGTTTACAGGGTGAAAACATGTCAATGTTGTGTGTTGTGTTGTGTTTACAGCTTGTTCCTAACAAATCCTTAAAGATATTCAAACCTCTCTCATTAAAAGACTTCTGGCTTCAACCTTCAAAACCTGAATCAAGCTGTACTGCATTCAAAACTGTTGTGAAACTAATAATACCCATCAGGCATGGTTCTCTTGTCTCGTTCTCTCACTTTCTTTCTCTCTATCTTTCTATTTGTTTTCTCACACACACACACACACAAAGATTAATCATTGCCCACTGCCAGGTCCAGCCTGTCCCGGCGTTGACCTCTCTCTGTCTGACATCAGATCAAGACCAGGGATACACATGTAATCTCCCATATCTCTCTTAGCCATCACCAACCGAATGAGAGCTGCTATCTCTATCTCTTGCGGCAAACTCTCCACAGATGACCAGGGGATGTGTTGGGAGAGGTGGGAACCCACGCAAACATACATTTTCATAGACAAACAAACAAGGCACCCAGGTGACTTTTATGGTCTCGCAGTCAACAGCACTTTCACCTCAGATTTTTCCAAAAGAAGAAAAAGTGATGAATGCGCTTTAAAAGTCAATGTGGGTTTTGCTTTAGTGATTAAGCTTATCATCCATACACCTCGCTGCTGTTATTGGCCTGTGTGCTGAGCTAATAAACGTCAAATATGATGTGTCTGTGTACGAGCAAGAAAATGCCGAGCGCTCTCTCCAACGTGAACCCACACACAAATTTCAACTGTGTTTGACATTTAGGCCTATAATGATAATTGCTTTCTCTGGATTCAAAATTCCGAAGGGTGTTGTTAGCACATTGTGTAATGTAATCGCACTACAATTGTAACCACTATAGATCCACAGTTGTAGCATGCCAGCTTGGCTTTTACCCATCAAAACCCAGTGAGTGGAAACTATTAATTATCATCCTTGGAGCTCATCTCGTCTCCTTTACTTTAGGAGTGATAAAAAAGGCAAAATCGGCTTAACTTGGAAAGCACAGCAGTTAATTGTGATCTAGTTTAATGAGAGCCCACTTTGCCGTAATAATGTGGCTAATTAACAGTCAAAAAGGAAGTGGTATTGACTTTGAGTGCCTGCCACTAGACATTGATGAAGGTGCTGATGTGTAAATACCACATACGGTTGTGTAACAAGCGCAGGCAAATTCCACAGGCACCACTAGACAGATGGACACGCACCTTTCCACAGAGGAAGGTATTATACAGACTCACACACAAACAAATACACATTCTATGTCCATTCCGTCCAGATGCACTGATGTGTGCTGAATACTAATTTGCTTTCATAACTGTTACAACTGCCTGTCACTGCCAGAAAGCAAAAGCAAAGAGAGCATGAGTGCACATACACATAGTTTGATTGCTAGAACCAGTTGCAGTCTGGGGACAAAGCTGTACTCTTCAGACCACTATGTGGTGAGTTTGCCAAGTTACCATTGTCATATCCCTGATAACACTGTATTTATAGACATGGTAGATAAGCAGGAAAAGTATATATAGGACAAATATGGTCAATAAAAAGGACACTTAATTGAACTACCTGACCTTTGATAAAGGCCTCAGACAGCCACATTTTTCCAACAGGGGTGCATTCAACTTTTCAAATACGAGCGGAATACCTCTTCCTATCCAGCTTTGTGTGTTGCTGAAATACACTTTCTGCAACATCGCCCAAGTCCAAGGCTAGAGATACTGCACTATACAGAGGCAGCTATGCCTAATCTTTCCAAGGTGGCTAACCCAAATCAATAAGTAGGCCTTCTTTATGGCTTTATGGCAGTATTGGATTTAAAGGACTTTAGAATCAATGTGATGAAGCACTTGGATTTGTCAGGGACTTAAATCACTAGATTAGCCAAACATAGACATCCATATCTAGATAGGTTATCTACTGTATAAACATTTTTTCAGCTGCATTTCCAAAAGGTTTACTATATTATAATATACTATATACCAATGGGGCTGCAACCAACAATTATTTTCATTATGGGATACTTTTGGGGAATACGCTGAGAAGATTAACACCACTCTCAGTCTGAACAGTAAATAAGAAGCTAATACCAGCAGCTGGCTAGCACAAAGGCTGGAAACAGAGAGAAACAGCTAGCCTACCTATCTTCTTTGTTTCTGTACAAAAACAAGTGTTACAATTATCAGGTATTATGTGCCTAACTATCTCCTGGAGTCTTCTGAATTTCCAATACGCTTCTGTTTCATGCTGTTCAAATAAAGAAAATAAAAAAGATATAACATGTGAGTGAGCTATAGAGGTAGGCATGCCAGTCTTTGTGTTATGCTAAGCTAACAAGCTGCTGGTGTTGGCTTCATATTTACTCAACATTTCCTTGAGTAATCCACTAATTGATAAATCATTTGGTCCATAAAATGTCAGACAATTGTGAAAAATGTTCTAAAGTTCAAAGTGACACTTTCAAATGTCTTGTTTAGTCAGACCAACAGAGGGGGGGGGGGGGGGGGCGGGGCGGCGGGGGGGGGGGG
>JAVQJL010103165.1:0-69074 GCA_036024295.1 Nannoperca obscura
TATTCTACTGTTTATTATTATTATTATTATTTTTATTCTTCAATAACTTCTATTGAGCACTGCAACTGTATCAAAAAACAATTTCCCTTCTGGGATTAATAAAGTATTTCTGATTCTGATCTGATTCTGATATCTGCTTGGGTCAAGGTGCTCACAGCCATGGGAGAATGAGTGCCCTCAGGGCACGGCACATAGCATCACTATCTCTACCCTTCCTGTTTACACTGCTGGCTCCGTGTCCAGCAGTTACTGAGCTCAAGTCAGAGGGAAGGCACGTCACTGGTGTCACTGTGGGGAAGTGACAAAAGACTGAATTGAGTTGCTTTGCTCCTTCGGCCACTTCCCGTCTGGTTTTCCCCCTCAGTTACAAAATTGGAACCACAACATGAACAAAGCCACATCTGTTGTACCACATCAGTTATATTGTAATTGCAGGATTATGTTTGTGAATGTGGTTCTGATGATTAATTGTAATTGTGTTCACCTAAATATAGCTGCAGAAAACACACCTGGGTGTCTCTTAGTCATATGTAGGTCACAAAGTCTAACATTTCATCACTCCTCCAGGTTGATGAAAAGTTTTGAACAGAGGATTAAAGTATAAATATTCATGACTGTAATTCACTAATATTCCAGATTTGTCTGCTGATGGGATCCAATAACACACAGGCCAGAACATTCTGTAATACATGCCCATTTTAATAATCTTATAGAAAACATTTGTTGAGCACAACATACACTTTTGACCATATATTGTGAGGAAAACACTGAAAAAATATATTTGAAACAATGTTGTATATTTCAGCAAATGTTCCTTTCGTCGTACAATGACCAGTCACCGTACACAATATACCGCAGCTAATCTCCAGCCTTCATCATCCTCCAGGAAAAAAAGGCAAAAACAAAAGACAAACTTCTCCTCATGTGAGGTGTTGTTGGTTCAGACTGTACAAACATTTCTGACTAGAATTTTAAACCAAACATTTGAAATTGTCAAAATTGAACTGCATAACGTCTCGTTATGGTCTTATAGCTCGCTAAACACAATAAATCAGAACCACCAGACAAGTTCAGTCAAACTGTGATTTGACACGTGGTAGTGCATATAAATAATAACAAATATACAGGAAATTGTAACAATAAATATCAATATTATCATATACAAGAATAAGATAATAAATACACTGTTACAAACAGCTGAAGGGTCAATACAACACAGCTGGGTGCAACAAGGTTGTGCAACTCTGTGACCTAACATACACACACACGCACACACGCACGCACGCACACACACACACACACACACAGCCCAGGCTGCTTTATTCCGAAGGTTGCACCTTACAATGTGGTACCTTTAAGGTAGTGTTGGACATTTCAGCAACCAGCTGCGGATCTGTCGACATATTCAAAGTGCTGGAATTAAAAACTACAAGATACAAGTATTCTATCGCTAACACGCTAACACGTGTCTTTTTAAATGTGCACACAGTCTTACAGTCATTCAGAGTTCAGAGTGAGTCATGTATTCACGAGGATGGAATGCTGTCAGCCACAACAGGTGTGTGTGCGAGTGAATGAAAAGAGGAATTACAAGGTGGAAACAGATTTATAGCTCTGCACAAAACAATGTGAGGAGACTTTTCTCTTTAGATATTTTGCTGAATTTTTCACAATAATGAATTGCTAATTGGCTTTCATTTGCCTGCACATTTGTAAAGGATCAATTTGGCTTCTGGTTGGAAGTTTACTTATTACACTAGTGGCTCTTCGAGCATGGGATCACACTTTTCAAAAGAAGGCAGTGAAATCATCAGTGCTTTCTTTACAGGATCTTTGGAGGTTATTCTGATTATTTCTAAAGATGTTTTTGGACTCAAAAATATAAAATGTATTTCCACTTTCAAGGAATCTGATCTATGAGTTATTTAATTGCTTATGAAGTGAATTACTGTAAAGAAAACAGTTGAATAAATCAAATCAAATCCTAATTTTGGTTTTACATGTTTACCATAATGTCTTGTGTAAATTACTGATGCTTTCCATACTCTCATCGTCCTATGCCACAAAGTGCAAATTGTGCTGGGAAGTCATCTGATTTCACGTTTGTGAGAACAAGCTTATACTATTGCCAGAACATTAGGAAGACTGTGTGAGACAAGTGTGTCCTTTTTTTGTGGAAAAGTTGACACGTTTTACAGCTACATGAATGTGTTCAAGAAATTATAAAAACACTTTTAAAAAAAGGCACACAACTTTTCTTCTTTTAGACAAGTGTTAGAAAAAACGACTTGGTTACAAAGGACTTGCTGACTTGTAGTTTTGGTTGGACACTTTACGAGGTGGCATCCAACCCCGACACAATACAAAGACTCTGAATAAACATAGAAAATGTCCTGAAGTGCAAGTTTGGAATTTTTACTAGTCCCAGTATACGGATACATATCGTCCACTTCACCTTTTTGTCTGTGAGAACAAGGATTCAGCCCCGCCTCCGCAGTCTGACAGAAGTCCGTTCTTTGAAGAACACACAGAACAGACTACGCTCTTCCAGTTCCCTTCTAGAGGGCGCAACAACAAACTGCCACAGGGTTTCCAAGCCTCGTTTGCAGGGGTGCCCCACATTCAGTTAGGCCCTCTTTCTCAGGCAGCTCCAAAGAGCCAGATTGCAGGATTGCTCCACTGCAATAAAAGGAATTCAGCCAAAACAGCAAAACCTTCTGCATTCTAGGAACGCCATCAGTTCAGCTATGTCGCCGCCGGGGAGACGTCCTGCGCTGCCATTTCTACCCCGTCCTGCTCGGAGGGATGGTCTCGGAGTGTCACACCGTCAGCTGTCTCCATCATCCCGCCCTCAATCTCTCCATCCTGGTCGTCCAGCGTCAGTTCAAATTGGAATTTACTCGCCACATGCCCCCCCTCCACCTCCCCATGCGGGCCCCCCTCACCGTCGCCTGTGTAAAAGGGAGGGGAGGGACTCTGGGGGATCATGCTCTGGTACCAGTTCCTGTTGTCCTCCAGTGTGTCCAGGATGTCCTGGGCGTCGGGGTGGACCAGGTCGGCCCACGTCTCCCACAGAGGGTGGACAATGTAGTCGATGAAGCTAACCTAGGAAAGATAACAAGCGGTGATGTCATTAAAAACAAAAAAACGTAAAACTTCAATTTTAACTTTGTGGAGCTGTGTGTGTGTGTGTGTGTGTGTTTTCTACCTGCGTCCTCTCCACTATAGCTGTGTGTTTGTCGCACATCGGACTGATCTCCATCCCCCTCTCTCTCTCTCTGTCTCCCTGGTGGAAGAACTCCTCCATGATCCTGTCTGTCCACTGTCGGTACAGATCCAGAGGCTTGGTCGGGTTGCTCAGGTCGGCGCAGTGAACCATGTTACGCAAAACCTGCAGAACAAAATTAAATAAAATCAGATTCTGGCATTTGATGTGTAGCAGAATGTCTGCATCACGCACGTGTACAAGCACGCCTCTTACCTGCATCCTGTCTGTATAGTTGTCCAACAGCAGGACTCCAGAGCTGGTCACTTTCTTGGTCTCCACCATCGTCTTCAGATCAGCCAGCAGGCTCATGTGCTTAGACATGTCAGTTGCCAATACCTGGAGGGATGCAGCAAAGTAGTCAAGACATCAGTCTGGCAGCTAAAAGTGACCTACAGCTTCAGACAGACATGCAGACGTTTCCTCACCATGTCTATGACCATCCTCCGGAGCGTCTGCCTCTGCTTCTTGTTGAGGTTTTGGAAGATGTCACAGTTCTCTTCCTGCAGCAGCTTAAAGCCCACAGCCAGGTGGTGGTTCTCCAGCACCGACTCGTCGTTGTACATCAGAGCCAGCTCGGAGTCTAAAGGCAGAGGAGGGAGGGGAGACATGTCAGGAGGAGAGAAATTAAATGGAGCTGTAACCTTTTAAACTCAGGCCAGGTAACTATGGTGACCATGCAACGTCCCTAAAAACCAACAACTGGAGACAGCTCCCATTAGACCGCGCAAATATCTCTGCCGATTTTGAAACTTATTTGACAGTTTGACTCGACTCACTGGTGTTGATGAGGAACTGGTTGGACACTCCTGGGTGGTCCACGTCGTGGATGGCCGCTGCAAAAATGGCTGCCAAGATCTCCAGATCTGTAAAGACCGCCTGCATTTGAAGAAAAAATGAAAAAGAATAAGGAAGTGAGCGTCACAGTCAGTAATCTGGCCAAACAAGGTAAGGTATGGTAGCAGACAATGGTTAAAGGCTGATCCTTCCATGTGTCATCCTCTCGCATGCAGTTTCAGGGCCATGCCAATAATAGTGACGGCAATGCCTGTCATATCATTAAATCATAATAAACAGCTTGAGAAAAAGGGTGTGGGTGATGGTGCCACACTTTAATGGTGTCATCAGGTAACCAGAACTGAATATTTGTTACTAAAAGTAGTGATATTCTGCCTGGTCAGAAAAAGATGACTTACGTCCAGTGCGGGAGTGGACAGGAGGATGTGTGTGGACTGGGCCACGTCAGCGGCATGCAGACTGTTGTGGTAGGCCACGTCGGAGTGGTAGTGGCCCTCCAGGGTCAGCATGAACGTCACAAAGGTGTCTGTTGGAATCTTGAACGTCCTCATTAGGTCTCGCTCCTGCATGCGAGAGGTTAAAGCATGTCAGTTGTACTCTTGAGCATTTCTTACAGTAGACGCCGGCAGACTAGTGATCTGACCTTAACATCAAGTTTTGAAAGCATATTTGGCAAACTGTGAATTATATACTATGGAAAAGGCTGGAAATGAAGACTATCTGCTCTCCTGCCATGATGATTCAAAGCTAGAAATCAATTTCAGATGCTAATGTCCCTGTGGCAGATGTTCCCGCAGCGATACTGACAGCTGAACGTAACAGAGAACATACTGTACACACCGGCGTGGGCTGTGGCTCACGCCCCTCTGTAGCCTTGTGTGTACGTATGAATGCTTTCACTCTTGTTTTTATTTATGAGCTCTTTCTTGACGAGGAGGCGGAAGATGAGGAGGATGAAGAGACAGGGCACTGACCTGAAAGATGGTGTACATGATGCATGTGAGCGGCCGGTTATGGGAGTGCTCGGCCACTCTGAAGATATTCAGGCCCCATTTGTTGATGTTCTCCAGGTCCTATTGGAGAGCAGACAAGACGACTGTAAGTGTCTCACACAATCACACAATTTCCCTGTCCCCCCCCCCCCTTTGCTGTAAAATCTGTCCACCTTTGACAGCAGTTCCTCCTGGTCTGTCTTGACCCCAAAACGATTGGCGGTGCTTCCAGAGATGCTGGGCGTGTGGCTGACCTTCCTCACCCCACTAATCTGGGTCATCATCCCACCCTGCTGCTGCTGCTGCTGCTGCTGCTGCTGCTGCTGCTGATGATGATGATGACCCTGCCTCCTCTTCCGTTCCCTCGACTTAGGAACTGGACAGGGAAGCTCCAACTCATTCTGCTTGTCTGGAGAAAATGGAAACAGAAGATACAAAAAGAGAAATAAGAATTAAAAAAGGGGGCTTTCAGTTACTCCAGAGGCAAACAGACTAGGCTAGAGGATGTTGTGTAAGAACCCTGGCTTGATCCTGTCTACTGAGTGAACAAAATGAACACGGGGTATAGTTAACCTCTCACACCTACGTGACAACACATTAAAGCTGCACTGACGGCAGGCAGTCCTTCAGTTACAGTTTACGTTGCTCTCTCTTGACAGAAAGTTAAACTTAAATAAATAAATATGTTTACATATAAAGGTAATAAATACAGGTGATAAGAATGTCATAATGACAAAGGGTCGAGAAGTACTCGTGAAATGTTATGAAATCTGACAATGGTGCAGTGGCCCGTAAATTCTGAGAAACTGAGCCGTGTTGTAAAAACAATCCACAGAATCGTGGGAAGTCTGGCTCATATTAAGCAGAAATGTTTAGGGGAGGACGGACTTGTTTGTATGCGGGTTTGTTTGGTGCATGTGATCTGCTCTGTCTGCCGGCTTATCGAGACTCTCACATGCTCTACGCAGTTGACAGTGTGTGTGTGTGTGTGTGTGTGTGTGTGTGTGTGTGCAACACTCCCCCGGTCTGTGCGTGTGCACCACATACACCGCAGAGAGAAAGAAATACATCAGCTGCATCCTCCACAGAGCAAGGGAAGAAAATGATCGTGCTGCACTGACAGGTGTTAGCTGCAATGCAAATGACAACAAAACCACTGAGCTTCAAAGGTTTCTCACAGCGCTCTCCCCAAAGCAGCTCTGTGATGCAGAAATATCTACCACTGCGCCACTTCTATTGTTAGGAGAGGTATAGTTGCATCCATTGCCTCTCCTCCACTTTTATTTTTTGCTCCTTCGAGGCGAGAAGATGGAGGTGTGTTTACTAGCGAGAGCAGAACGTTGGTCTGCGAACAGCCCTGATAAGCTGGCAGTCTGAGTGTATGCTGGTGGGTGAGTTGGATGGGAAGAAAGCCTGAGGGACATGCTGGCTGGCCGTCAGTCAGTCATGGCATGCCGCTGCTGGGATTTTAGGAGACAGGGAAACACAGCTGTCCTCCTGCTGAATAACACGGTGTCTATCTGGACCTGGCGGCACCGTATGCGCACAAACATCCTCCCTCTTCTGCTCATCGCCCCTCATCTCTCCAGAGCCAAGTCTTCCCCCACCCCATCCTCACTCTAAATCTCTCTGCAGTCAGAGCAGAGCGAGGGAACTCTCTGTCTCTCCCCTCCAGACCAGATCAGACTGGTTTGAGGGCAGTGGAGCAGACCAACTACGAGTTTCTTCACTACTTAGCACATGCTTTGGGTAACCCCTCCACCTGTGCCACATATATGTGGGCTGCCATTTCTGAAGGATGTTGGCTCATCATTACATTGCAGTTCTGCACACAGCACGTTTTGTGATGGCACATGTGTTTGTGTGTGAGGATATGTGCTGCAGTGCTCACCTAGGAAGGTGTTGGAGATGTACTCTGACACTTGGTTGCCTGAGCGACTCATCTCAGACAGGTGGCTGAGTTCCCGGTTCAGCATCCTCTTGAACTGGATGCACAGAGATAAAAAAGGTCAAATGATTTACACAAGGAAATACACATTCATTACATCATTTTACTGCAGTTTCAGAGCAGAGGAACACAGCATTTCCTGTTATTTTCCACTGGAACATGTCCCATGAGAACATGGCCTCAATTTCTTTGAATGCGCCATTTAAGGTTTGTGTTTGTGTTTTTTTGGTCCTGGTTTGAGTTAGCAACCAAGACACTTGGACTTGCCTAGCTTTTCACCAAACAAAACGGTGCATAAAATACAAAATACAGTGTCATGGTGTGTGTGCTGCATTTCTCCAGGGAAACAAAATGTGCCTGATCAGTGCACGCCATCACTGAGCGAGAGCATGACAGAATCTAATCTAGTCTAATCACACGCAAAAAACAGTGTGTAATCCAAACATTAAAAAAACACTGTGAGACATTCCACCAGCTGCAGGCACACATACACACACACACACACACACACTTCCTTCAATGCCGATTCTCCACTGGGACACACCTTGATGTATCCCCAGGACACAGAGAACAGGTAGTTGGCCTCAGGCATGGTGCTGAGCTGTGCTGAGCCCCTGGCGCTCCCCAGCAGAAGCCCTGTATGCTCCTCTCTGAGTGGACCCCCAAGGCTGAGCTCAGTCCTCCAGCCTGAAGCTCAAAGTGCCACCAAAACCGCCGCTTTACAACGCTCGACTATGGTAAATAAAATGGCCCGGCTGCACTCTCCAGAGAAGGGCTGTGGCAGACCCCTACATCCGCCGCCGAATGCGCCTCCTCATGGCGTCGCCCCGCTGTTTTCCAGAATCGCGAGCCGCTGGCGAGAGTGATGGAATCCCCCTGGATGCAATCAATATTTCCTCCCCGTCTCTCTAGTTATTGCTGCCTCCGCCCGTCTCTCTAAACCTGTTTCTGCTCCTGACACCATCCAAATGTTATCCAGTGACACGCAAGAGGGGGGAAATCCAGTCTTTCCAAGCCCAGACTGAGCAAGGAAGGGAGGGAGGGAGGGCTCTGAGACAGAGACAGAAAGGAAAAGGGGGACAGAAAAAGGCGGAGAGGATGGGGAGGGGGGTGCGCTCTAACTGTAGAGTCCCCTGTGGCAGCCCTGATGGAGTCTCTTTCTCTCTCGCTAAACACTGAGCCATGCACAGCACTGCAGAAAATGGGAGTTTGGAGAATCCCCCCACATCTCTCTCTCTCTCTAGCTGTTTCAGTCTGTCTCCTTCACTCATGTGCTCCCTGCAAACCCCCTCCCACTGCCCCCCCCACCACCACCACCTCTGTTTCCCTCCCTTCTCGATCAGCTCCCTCTGCTCAGTAATGCAGAACAGATCCAACGCATACTGCGCAATGTGAGGCTTCAAAGCATTTATCACATGGGTGAGGAGAAGCTGGGTATTAATTTATCAGATTGGGTTTGAGTTTATCCATTCTAGGAATAGAACTACAAGCTGATGTTGACACTTGATCATTAAAGTACATTTTAAAGAACTGCTCTTGTTCTCAAGAAGTCAACTATTGTCCAAAATATCTCTTCCAAAAACAGCACGTTTCCTGTCTCAATGCAGCAGTTTTCTATATTAAAGAGAGACAAATGCAGATGATGGGAGACAAATGGATGAGAGAGTTTTCAGTCTGCCGCCCACCAGCGTACCACCAATTGCACGACAACCTGAACGCCATGGCAACAGAGTCATGTGGTCCCCCTCGATCGTTCTCACGGTGGTCCCCTCTCTAAACACATTGCATCACATCACACACACACACACACACACACAAGCAGAGATGCTCTAGATGGACACCACCAGGCTAGACAGTGTAAAAACACACAATCACTGGCACCATTTGTTGCAAAACCACATCCTAATCTTTATAATGAATACAGTGGAATAATGGCGCGACCACTTCTTTTTCCTGAAGATGTGATTGTAATTTCCTGTTTTTATAATGTCTTCAAACACTGTGAGAAAGAAACTCGCCTTGATTATACCTTTTGCCAGGGCTTTTTTATTTCATACAATGGGGTCTTTTCTCTTCATTCTGATTCAGACTCTCTCTGGTCTCAACAGCTGTCTAATAGCTGTCAAGCAGACAGCTAACATCTACTTGAATGTGAAACTTGAATACCACTTTCAAAGCATTGGCTGCACTCAAAAGCCAGACTGCCACAGGCAGTCCATAAAAATCAAAGAGAGCTCGTAAGGACAAAAATTTGAGCTTGGAATCAGAAGGCTTTATTCCATTCAAAGGGAACTTGTAATTGATTCTTTAAAGCAGCGGAACAGTGTGGATTTGTGTCACCTCTAGGAAATGAATCAGGCACAGAGCCACATGTCAGTCACGCAGGGTCATGCAGTTCAGCTCAGACACAAAGCATACGCTCACGGCATGGTGGCAAGACTACGAAGTGTTCAGGAGAATGGATTACTCAATGCATGGCGTTAACTCATACATCCTTTTTACGTTAGCAAAGAGTTCTCACATTCAAAAAAATCCCATGTCTTAGGTAATTTGCAGAAGTTAGATAAACTCTACCAACAAAAAAAAAGTGTGGTTTGAATATTCAAAATAGGTGCACACTGGAGGCATTGTCTCGCAATATAGCAACGTAAATGATTAAACCAAAAACTATTAACACCTGAACTCATTTAAATGAACCCAAAGAGTGTTTAGAAGGATTTTAAGCCAAATATGCCACCACACTACGGGTTTGTCTATGCTCGCCTGAATCCTAAAACAAACCAGCCAGAAACAAAAAACAAACAAAGAAAAAATGTATTCAATATTTGATTAATTAACTCAAATCAAATCAAATCTGTTCTTGCATTAATCACACTCTTCATATGGCACACTACATGGCTCCAAAATGAACTCACCATTTTCCAACTTGTAAGCATCCCAAAGTTTTTCTTCTGCTTTTCAGAACAACATAGTCCCATTGTCACTTAACAAAAACTAAACAACCCGATAGAAATCCTGTCAAAGTTCTACGAGCAACAATTCGTTCAGTGTGTCTGAGACTCTGCCTGGTCCTCTCTCTATTCTCTTTTCTGAAGCGGAGTCAGGCAGGAAACATATAGTGATAAAGTCAACTTGACTGACTTGCCTACACAGTCCAACAAGAGACTGGCGGCTCCTCCCTCCAACACAGGCCCGAGCATGTGTCCCCTCCTACTTCCCTTTTACTCAATAGTGTAATTCACTGAGCTCATTTACTGGTAGACACTCTGCTTCCTCACATGGCCTCAGGCACCAAACAACTAACATACCTGAGACTCATCACTGAAAAGTCCCAGATAACAAGTTCAGCAGAAGGAGGAAGGAGGAAAATCACAAACACCGTGCGTGCATTTGGGGCAAATCTTTAGACGTTCAGGCTCAGTTCTTACAGCACACTTTGACCTCGACTGCAACAGAGCAGATCGTTCCATTTCTATGTTCTGTGCAACCTGGGATTGCACACAGCGGCTTGACATCATATAGCATTACGTTGGCTGTGCAATCTGACAAAGCCCGGCATGATCCAATGCTGCCTCTGTCCCGTGTGTGTCTGTTTACAGTGTCAACACAGTGGATTCAGCATAGCCAGTTTTCACACTTTAGTAACATTAGAAAGACACATTTCCTAGAAGGTGTTGATCATAACTAGATAAGAACTGGGTTGCAGTACAAACATCATTCTGGCTTATTTTCCATAATAACAGCCGATTGCAGAGGTAAAACTTTTAAATTACAATTAGGCACCATAATCACTACTGCAGCTTTGCTGATCCCCTCACCGCCCTTTTAGTCAAACAGAATCACACTATAATTTAATGTCCATTATCCCTGCTACAGCTACAGACCCACCACTACATCTGTTTCAATAATTTTGTCATTTTTTCCCCTCCGGTGCTTCAAAGTTGAAGTGACCACACGTGAGTTAAAGTTTCCTACTCGCTCTGGGGCTCGCTCGCACGCTAACCCGCAAAGCGCCGCGTTTCTCTAACTGGATTCAGATGGCGGTGTTTGTCCAAGGCCGTCACCAGCATCAGCATGGAAGTGTGGCAAGGCTAATGATAGTGAGGGGCAAGGAAGCAGCACCCTGCTCTGAGGTCACAGCAACCAGGCTGGCGGTCAGCAGGGTGTGTGGTCCACATAGCCCAGGATACACCTGTGCCCTTGGACACTGAAAGTGGAGACACCCTGGGTTTGATTGTGGGGTTGAATTACATCCTCTCTGGTTCAGAAAAGAAACAGGCTCTTTGTCAAACATCACGTCATATAAATTCTGGAAAGGAGCAAAAGCCTGCAGATGCTGCATTAATGGTGTAATAATGAAACCATTTGTGCAATAAAAAGGTGAATGGACCAGTAAATGATTTGTTTCCATCCCTGCACATCTGCACAACTATCCGGCACACTGACGAATCTAAACTGTAAAATCATAAACTGTTGACCCCTTTCAAAAACAGCATTGGTCAACAATGCTTAGTGGTGGTACGAGGGCACGCTGGGAGGACTCTGACTTACAGAGAACAATGTGCTCGGCCTGCCTGACCAAGCGGCTGTGCTGCTGTGCGCCTGCAGGGCCTTGTGCTCATTGTCTTGGAAGTCCCAGTGACGTAGTAGGCTGCATGGTCAAAGTGCCGCTATTGTCGTCTGGTAACCACGGAGCAGAGGAGTGGGAGCAGGAGGGGGTGGGGGGAGGCACGGGAAATAAAGAGACAGGAAACTGGTGTTAAGGTCACCCATCACGGTATGACAACACCCCTCCCCACCTCAACCCTCCCTCAGACCACAGCGTAGAATACAGACGGAAATGGACAACACCACCCTGGGTGTTTATGCTCTGATGCCGCCATACAGTCTCCACTGTCTGCGTGGGGTTGAGTAATACTGTGCACTGTAGAGTAATGTGGTTCTACACAGATGAAATACGCACGGGATAACGTTTATGTGCATCAAAGCAAAGGGAAGTAATTAGTTCTAAATAGCTGCTTTGTGTGGTCTCGCAGTACCACAATGTGTTGATTTAGATTCACTTGAACCAAAACAGCAAACATGTTAAAATAACATGTTGGATTTATTTTATCTGTCAGGCCAATTGATGAGAATTGATTCTTTATCTTTTTAGCTACACCAGCAGGGTTTCTCCAGGGATAGCAATGTCTATTTTTTCTATTGGACTAGAAACTTTTGGGGACTTTGGTGTTCCTCTGACTTTTCCTCCGGCATTTTCAGGAGGTGGATGTAATAACTTTGGTGATCACTTTCCATATATCACTATCATGAGATCTATCAAATATCTGCAAAGCTATGACATTCCCACCAGCATCAGCTGTGCTTAGTTGCTAAGTAGCAAATGTTAACATGCTAAACTAAGATGGTGAACATTGTAAACATTACAACATAAGCATTGTCATGTTAATATAAGAGCTGCTCTTTACAAAAAAGTGCCCTGAGATAACTTTGTTATGATATGGCGCTATTTAAATAAAATTCTACATCGTATACCAAATACAGCACTAGAGGTTGTCATGGTGTTAATTGGTGTAAACATATGGAAATGCAGTTAAGCCTCATAGCATGTCTAGTGGGAGACCTTATTTTTAAGTTTAGCCACAGAAATGAAACACTACATCCGAGGCTTTTAGCTTGCTAAAGTTTGTGTTGGTATTTCTAGTTTCATGACATGCTAGATGGTGAAATTAATATGGTAAAATGTATTGTTTTGACCGATAAAACTGCAAAAGATCCCACTGTTCGTGTGTTATATATTGTATTATTACATGCAATATTGTACGTGTTTGCACGTTTGTTATTAAAGCAGAAGTGTTTGGTTGGACACAACCCTGACACGAACTTAACCACAAGACATCAGCCACTTTTGAGGCACTAATTCTTTGTTTAAAAGCACAAATCCAACATCCACACCACACTAAAATGAATGACAAATGTATCTGGGTGTAGTTTAAATCATGCTGCATGTATATCTGCAGCTCAGCCAGGTTATGTAATATGCCATGTGTCTCCGGTAGTTTGACTAAGGTGAGGAAATTGAAGCGGAACAACACTTTCCATGGAATACAGTCAATTATGCTATCCAAAGATACCAGGAACTCAATAGTCATATATGCAAAACAAACAACACTGTTGATACTTTTCATCTTTTTTTTTTATTTTTTACAAGAGATCCATAAAATGATGATGCCAGCTCATGCACTACCACAGAACGGCTGTTACTTTGCAAGTACGGCAAAAAAGCAATTTACATTTTGCACTGTGCAAATTGACAACCACACTGCAACAAAGACCAATTGTACAGCTGTGTACAAGTCAGTCAGGTCATCATTAAGTAACAAGCTCAATACCATGTCTTCTGACAGCATATTACAAAATAAATACTGTGATCATAATTGTGTAATTTGAAAATTAAAGGTTCCCATGCGAGTTCATAAAATTGTCTGACAATCTTAGACTCATTACATATTTCAAAAACTGCTCGTACAAACTTAAAGAGTATTGGTGTTTCAAGCCAACAATGTTACCGGAGATCCGTCCATACATGATTTCCTTAAGCTAAAGGTCTAAAATACAGTAACATTTTTTGTTTTATAGAGAACTGTATCTTGCATAGGAAGCAGCTCAAATGAAAATCAACACCAACAACTGTAATTCCCCCTCCCAAAAGTCCAATTTCATTCAATTTTAAAGTCTGTCCAGAGTCTCATTATTGGACATATGGATGCAAAAACTACCAAGCAACTTCACCAATGCCCTGTTTGCACATGTAATAATATATGAGCTAATTGTCCTACCTTGTTGGAGGCCATGTCGCTGACAGAGCGGTAGGTCTGGACGGTCTCCAACTGGTCCAGACACCAGTCCAGCTCCTCCATGGTCTCCATCGCCAGCTTCTGGTAGGACTCATCTGCCAACAGACACATGGACACGTAATCAGGCCCAAGAGGATCCATGTCCATAGTGGAGTCCCCCGAAACCATGCGTGGAGGTCCGAGGGTCCCAGAGTGGCTTGATCTTACGGAGGACTGGCCCGTAGGACATCCGGGAGAAGCAGAGGAAGAGGGGGAGGTGTGTACACAGAGTTCCTTCATCAGGGAAGTCGTACTCTGAGACACTGCGGCTAGAGTTACTGTTTGCCGACAATCTCTTTAGTCTCTTTCTCTCCGTACCCCCTCTTTCCCCCAGTCTCGTGTGCTCTTCAACCCCCCTCCCACTCTGTCTGGTCCGCCCGCCCTCTCACTCGTTCACTTATCCCCCCTCTACTGAATGAGTCGCGTGAGTCTGCTGCCTCCTGCTGTTGATGCGTCTGTGACCCCCCCCGCTTTAAACACATACAAATGATGTGTACTTACAGGTACAGTATACAAACCCACTGCCTGAAGTGGGGCGTTTGGTGAAAGAGACCCATCTGGCTTTTCTTTTTTATACTCAAATGCAAGAAACAAATGCACCTCTTTGATATCTAATACATCAAAATGGGGAGGAGAAAGAGAGAAAGAGGATAGAAGGGAGTAGGAAAGAAAAACCTACATGAACTTATTTAATGCATTTTGTCACTGCTGCAAAGACAACCTTTCCAACTCCCTCCCCTCTTCACGACTTCATTTCTGAAACATGCAGACCACTTCAAGGCTGAACTGCAGCAGCAGCTCACACACCACCACTATGCTTCACAAACTGGCTCTCTCCTCTCTGAACCTCTCTGAGGGAGGGACGTTTTTTTTTTTTATATCAAACACCAAACTCTGTGTTTGCACAAGCAACACGAGAGGCAAACTTTGACTCTCTGAATTGGGGGGAGTGTGCCAAAAAAATCAAAGCACTTCCTCTTTGGCCCCGAGCTCACACAAAACATGGCGCGGAATTATTGAATGACGGAGTGACTGCTGAGGACAATCATAGCTGTCATTCGATGAAATGGGTCTGTCGTTAGCAGCGATGACTCACATGTAGTAGGCGCACAGGTTTTAGAAGGAAAAAAGTGCTTCATGAGAGATGCACTGAGATGATAAAACATGAGCAAACAAATTAAGAAGCATAATTCTCAGATATACCAGGGAGAACATCTGGATCTCCCCACCTTCCTTTTTCAATGGAAAAGACTGATCTCTACTTCATAGGGCTTCACACATGGAAGAAATTTACCCCATATGCTTAGCACAACAGGACAGCCAGCGTGCTGCTCCCCAATTTACGTCAATATAGTGGATCAAAGCACTTCAAAGCACAGTCATGGTGTATAGTCTCTGAACCACCGGTGTTAAACAAAGAACTTCAGTGAAATCTCAGACGATATATGTGCAGTTGAGTAAATCTCCCACCATTGAAAAGTATCACAACATGACAGTGGCTGAATCTAAAAGGAGAGAGTTTCAACCATTTATGCTTGACTCTGTTTGTTTTTTAAATCAGGCCACTGGCTCATCAGTTTACAAAAGCACGACTGCTAGCACTAGTCTCATTCCTCAGGTCAGACCAACTTTCCTTTACTTCAGCTCCCAGGTTGGAGAATTCAGATAACCCCTGGCTACAATATACTGCTGGAAGCCAAGCTTCGTGGTTCAAACTATTCACAGGAACCACTGGCATCCAAGCCTTGTAAAAGTCAGCGACACAGAGCAGAAATCAAAGCAGCTCATGCACAAGGCGGTGAGCTGTTGAAACTGGGTATACACCATTGTGCAGCCGTTTTGGGCCATAGGGGCAAGAGACACTGCCAAGAAGGTATGACCACATCCTGCCCCCAGTCCCTCCAATGAGGGCTCATAGAGACATTAGACATTTTAACGGGGCAGTTGGGAAACATCAAAGGCTTGGCTCATCCGCACCTCCTGTATGACCGGGATTCAGGTCATTTTGAAGCTGGAGGCTGATTCATTTACACAGTCCAGAATCTGATGGCAGTAAAAACCCTCTGATGTAGACTGCAGAACAAACGTTTCCTGGTTTTGGTGTCTGGCATTAAAACAACTGGCCTACAGCAAGATAAGTGAAGTAGAACTTCACATATTCATCTTCGTTTCCTGAAAAACGACAACAGCTGGACCCGGGGCCACGCTTCTCTTACATGGCTGTTATATTAGACTTGAAGTAGGAGTACATGAGAACTGCTGAAACCATCAAAACCACTGGTTGATCATAAATACAGCGAGCTAAATGGGCTAACAGATGTTTCACAATGTCACCAGTCAAAGGTGTCGTGACGCACTTTCAGTCTGAACAACCTGCTCCCAGACAGAGTGCGAGGTACTTTTCCAGCCAGTTTCTTTAGTGCAAGTCCATTTTTTTTCTTTGGAGAGTCCTAATGCTTTGGCCATATGCTGGAGGCTGCCGTGAGGACAACAGACCTCAGTGTACAGACAGATCCCGTCTGCCTCCCCTCTCTTCCCCTTTTTCCTCCAACTCACGCCCCTTTAGGGCCACAAACCGGCCTCTGTGAGAGCCACCGTGCACCAACAACTGGGGCTGCAGCTCAAACATCCCCCCTGCCTCCATTTCCACCTGAGACACCTTCCGCTCACATCCACCTCACACTGCCCCTCTCTGTGCTCTCAACCCACCCCCCAAAACCTGTTTCCCTCACTGTCTGGCTGAAGCCTGGTGTGCAGAACTGGGCTGTCTCATCTATCATACCACCTACTGATAAGCCAGCAGTGGAAGAAGTATTACAATCCTTCACTTAAGTAAAAGTAGTAATACCAACATGAAAAAGTACTTTGTTACAAGTCAAAGTTCTGCATTCAAAAAAGTAAAAGTACTTAAATTCTGACATAATTTATGGGGGGATTATTATTATTGATACAATAACGTAAGAAGCATTTTTAATGTTGTAACTGGTCAAGAACAAACTACTTTCACCAACTTTATATACTGTTGGGTAGTTAAATATATAACTGTATAAAATGTATTATATTTCATGTTTTGTATGTAAAATCTTGGTAACTAAATCCATGTACTCAAAAGAACATTTTCCTCGGAAATAAAGTATATTGGATACAAAAAGTAATATAATTCTTGAGTACACTCAGTAAATAAAGTGCTTGAATAAATGTACTTGGTAAATTTGTACCAGTGGCAGTAGCAAGCGTTTCTTTGTAAGCAGCTTAACACACTTGGCATACAGTTGAGGATTTTGTGTAGCATTTGAGTTTTCATGGTGAGGTTGACTTTAACATAGTGACCAATATGGCTTAGGTCTTGTTTATTCATACTAAATTGACTTGTCAGGAAATAATGGTGCCAGTTACAACAGAAGGTCAATTGAGTCATCACTGTCAGTTAAAGTGTCAACAGCTCCGAGCTATCTGCATGTACGTAAACACATTCCTCATCTTGACCTCACCACATTATGAGGGAGAAAACACACACTTTGACATCGATACATGCTCGTAACTCACTACTTGTGTTTAACTTGCGCTACACGTGGACAGACTGAGGCTGAGCAATGAGTCACCTTTGTGTCACCCCCAAATGTACGTCAATTTATTCACCAGTCAAGACAGGAAAAAGGGTTTAACATGAGGAAACAGAGAGTAAAAGGCAGAGAAGGATACGCAGCTTCATTCTAACAAATGTTTGTCTAATCGGAAAGCAGCATGAGGTGCTTATTATACATGTGAATAGTGAACTCAGTACACACCTGGTGGGAAAATACACTAAAACTGGGAATGACTTGAATTTGATCAGTGACTTGCCTACAGCAAATGTCACTGCTGTTTGAGTTAAACAAACTTTGCACTTTGATTATGTAATTTGCATCAAATATGCTGTTTCAAATTTTGACATTTTTACACATTGTTACGTATTATTTCAAAGTTACATTTATTTTATTCGATTAAATTTAATATAATAAACATAATTTCTTTATATTAACATTTCTAACAGAAACAGTCACATTAACAGTTTTAATATGGCTCATTTTTATAGTGCATATGTGTCCCTATATTCTGTTTACTTTTTATCTCACTGCAGGCTCCAACCTAATCTCTCTATAAGGATCAGTAAAGTCTCATCTAATCCTTAAAAAATACTACCAAAAGAGTGGTGTGATGATGGAACCTGTGACCTGGTGGACATTTACAGTAGGTGCTACGCCGAAACCACACGTTCACTCTTTGTCTTCCCTCACAAACAACCCTCACTGCTGATTATGCCTCAGGTGAGGAGAATAATCTCCTCACCTGTCAAAACAAAAGGCTTCAATACACACAGACAGACACGCACCTCATCAGGGCCTGTTGGACGGCTCCTACACAATGCACCATGGAGCTGTGCTGGCACGGGCCAGCTTGAGGGATGGGCCCGCAGCAAGGTTTATGACTGTGCTGACGTCAATGACATAATTCAAATACTTAACCAGGCTGTGTGCATCCAGCCCTCCGGATCCTCTCTGGCCACGAGCCTGGAAAACCTGACATGGATTCCTGCTAAGGAGCAGAGAAACGACTGCAGAAGGGAGTGGAGCGGACTGAGCAGACAGAAAATGACAGATCAAATTTGTTCTGGCTGTCGATTTTGTGGTCAGCTGTGTGTGTCCATCCACCCATCTGTTTATTCATCATTTCAAATGTTAGGGAGTGCACTTCATCATATTGTGAAATATAGTGATAAAATACATATTAAAAAAAAAAATTCCCCTCTCGCCCCTGCGGGCGGTCTATTCCTCTCTAAGCTCGGGTCCTCTACCAGAGGCCTGGGAGCTTGAGGGTCCTGCGCAGGATCTTAGCTGTTCCTAGTACTGCACTCTTCTGGACAGAGATCTCAGATGTTGTTCCTGGAAGCTGCTGGAGCCACTCTCCCAGTTTGGGGGTCACAGCCCCGAGTGTTCCGATTACCACGGGGACCACTGCTGCCTTCACTTTCCACATCTTTTCTAGCTCCTCTTTCAGCCCTTGGTATTTCTCGAGCTTTTCGTGTTCCTTTTACCTGATGTTGCCGTCGCTTGGGATTGCTACATCTATTACTACTGCCTTCTTCTGTTGTTTGTACACCAACACTATGTCCGGTGGATTTGCCATCACCAGTTTGTCAGTCTGTATCTGGAAGTCCCACAGGATCTTAGCTCGGTCATTCTCCACCACCTTTGGAGGTGTGTCCCATCTTGACCGCGGGACTTCCAGTCCATACTCGGCACAGATGTTCCTGTACACTATGCCAGCTACTTGGTTATGGCATTCCATGTACGCCATATATATTGTTAATTGTTATTAAAAAAAAAAATATATATATATATATATATATATAGTGTGTGTGTGGTGGTTGTAACAATGCAACAGGTGCCTGCTTTTTAAAATAAACAAGAAAGAACAAAGGAAAGCACGAGTACAAACTGAACTCAGACATCAAGTTTAGTGAGAATCCAGACCTACCGGTGCTATTCTGCCACTTGTACACTTGCACAATTATCTTTACTTTCCGACGCAATAGCTAAATACTCCGCCCTGAAGGAAAGAGAGTGGTAGAAAAGAGAAAAAGAACAAACAGATCAGCGAATGAGAACAAGATATCAGTTCAGTGAAGGGGAAAAGGGAAAATGTTTGTTATTTTGAAAAGAGCAGATTGAAACAGACTGTGCCTCTGCTGTCCAAACCGTGCCAGGAAGGACAAACAAGGGTGAGAGGGGTTGGTGGGAAATCAGGACATTTGGACGGCACAGCACGTCTTGACATGAAGCACTGGCACTGGAGAGAGGCTGTGTGGTTTAAGTGTTACTCACGCGCTCTCTCTCAGCGCTTCCTCTCCTGCTGCTGAAATCTTCCTGTAGCAGTAAATCATCTCAACCACCAGCCAGAGCTGCAGCCCGATGATGGAGATGTACATCATCACCTCAGACAAGATGGATGCCAGTCCCCTGGTGACTAGAGAGACAGAGGGGGAGATAAGGGGAGACATGTTGTATCTGTGCGCTTATAGAAATTGGGCTGGATTTAATTTGTTCCATTTTTTTTATGGTATGAGTCACGATTCATGACCTCCTTTCTTGAATTATAGTGTGTCATAATTCATCACTTCCTGAATCCTGCTCCAGGTACAGTTAGTAGGGATGTGCGCAATCGCTCAGTGCTGTGAAAGCCCCAAAGGTTAAAGGTTTCTGTTCATCGTAGCCTGGTAGTATAAAGAAAACATCCACTAGTTATTCTGCTTCCCTTAAGCGATACAAATTCAGAGGACTGAGCATTGAACCCTGGGGGACACCGCTGTGCTAATTTAAGCAATTGGCACTTAAAGCTCCCGCTTTAATTAACAGTAACTACACTTACCTGCATTCATATTTCTTTGACTTCTTGGGGCAGTGAAACAAGCTATATGTTTTCACATTTAAGTTAATGCGGAGAAATTGTGGCCACCTTGTGAATGGAAGTCCAATATTCACTCTCCAATTAGCTCTGTTTTTTTTTTTTTGTCTCCACCAACTCCTGAGGGAAATATCTAGTTATTGTAATGATTTATTTATAGTTATTTGATACACATTTTTTTTTTGGGTGCAGCCAGTCCACTTACTTTCTGGTCTACACGGAAACACAAAAACCGGAGATTAGAAAAATCCATTTCACACGATTACCGCTATTGTCTCACCTGTGTAATGTTACGTCTGCACATCATGATTGGTTGACGCCTTTTTTATTTTATTTTACGCAGGGTAATATTCGTATTCTGTTTGATAGTACTCATGAGAAAGGCAGTTCTTAAAAATATATTGACATGTACATTAATCGCATGAATAGAATGTGTTTATGTGTTAAACAGAGGCCAAAATGTAGAGGAAAATATTTGTATACATGTGGACAAGGCCTTAGTATCACTCTTCCCTGCTCAAGCAAACAATAACATCCATCCCTTCTGTCCTTACGTTGTGGCACCACGTTCATGACGATAATCTTCGTGGTGCTGGTTTCAAACTCGTAGTTGGGATACACGAGGATGCGGTTGAATATGCACTTGTAGGTTCCTGTGTCGTTGAAGGTCACATTGAGGATGAAGATGGAGCCGTCCTGTAGGTCCTTGGTGTGCTTGCTACCGTTCCAGTCCAGACGGTCCTCGAAACGCGTGTCAATGATGTAAGCCTTTTGATCTTCATAGCTGTATAACTGGAAGAGAATTACAGAATGGGATTTCTTTAAAAAGGAAGCAAAACAATGACAATGACACTGGATGTCTCTTTATGCCAGTTTATTTATTGTATGTTCTTTAGGTGACTATATTAGTATATGTTTATATTGGTTATATTTAGTTGTGTATGCACTTAGGGATTGAGAGTAACGATATTTCAATCCTCTGTATGTCCTGTACATGCTGCAGAATTGACAATAAAAAAACAAAAAACACTTGAACTTGAAAACTTTTAGATACTTGAAATATGCTTAAACTCCCATAAAGGATAAGGGCCAGTAATATCCTGTATTTTTGTTATTGTAAACAAATCAACAAAACCAACATGTTAGTCTGTCTCTCAATACTGATGTTCCTAACCTGTCTGTGGCACTCGGCCCCCAAGCCCATATACTTTCTTCAAACAACTGGGCACTGTCATTTTTAGCAAACATTACTCAAACAGGAACACATTGTGCATTTGTTAGGGACTATTTTCAGCTGTGGATTAATACATGTTTCATACTTTGCTGAGTATTTATGGCAGCTGGATGGTGTATGTGAGTTTTACTGAGAATAAACTTCAGCGTGTGTGTTCATGGTAATGAAGCAACCTCTCACCCAATGCAACAGAAGTGTGTTTTTAATAGTTATTAACAAGAACTATTGTTCTGTGGTGTTATTAATGTTCATACCCCGTGTGCCGAGTGTGCATTTCAGTTTTCCATTCATCCTTGAGGAAACGGACAGCCACGGTCTCAACATCACCGCTGCTATCGACCAAGCTGCAGTTACGCACTTGCACTTCCTGTTGAATGAGTGGATACAGATTCTAAATGGACTAATGGGATCCCTCCTGCTTTAGATATGTGCCGTAATGGTCTCTTTGCAAGCCGATGACTCCTTAGGTAAGCAAAAGCACCGTCTTCCAGTCCACACAAAGGGTGGAAAAAAGCCTGTCATGAAAAATTCAAGACTCTGCTCTCTCTCATGATAAATGCATTGCAGCCGTTTCCCAGAAGAGGAAACAAACGCCCCCGTTGTGATGAATGAGTTTGTTTTTGTGCTGATTTTATCTACTTCTTTATCTTCACACATGATAACTAATTATATCAGTGTAAATTATTATTTACATGATTTACATAAGGTAAAGTAGAAAGACAAATAATTGTCCTTAAGACCAACTGAGATTTAATGTAAATTGTATTTGTTTATTTATTATTTCATTTGATAATATAATACATATATTTTAAACACATTAGGCTGCTAATGGCAATTACAATCAGGAAGAAAGCTGCTTTCATTTAATGTGATGGGCATGAATTTAATGGAGAAACGTTTCCATTTCAGAATCCCTTTTTCCCACCACAACATCAGAGTTTTGCAGACTCGCCTCCAGGCCACTTCCCCAGCAGCAGGCTTTGTGCTCATTAAATATGCAGGAAAATCTGGGAAAGCTGGTTTCCTGCATCAAGCCTTTTTGCAGGACATTTAAGGTGAACTTTTGTCTGTAATTTTTTATGTTGAAGGTAATGTACAAACAAAAGTTTATCCCTGTTTATCCACTAAGAACAGCTGCACGAGATGTCATTTAAAAATCCCTTTGAGTCTTTAAGTATTATTAAAGTAATTTCTTGTCTCCTCGTGAAGGGAATGAGGCATGTTCTTGTCTCTTACTCAATTTTTAAGTAGAACAAAGGAGAGAGAATTATGCTAGAGGTAAAGTGTCTCCTCCATCATAGCATACTTGCATTTTGACTCAGAAAACAGATTTCATAATCTTGCTGAGTACTAGTAAAGCACACAATGCTCTAGTTTCACTTCGTGTTAGTCCTAAGAACTAAACTTGGTTTAATAGTGCATCGGCCTGAAAACAATTTGTGCCTTTACAGGGGGTTGTGTCTGACTATTTCTTGACCATGCACAGTCACTTCCTGGAGACTCCACAGGTTGCACATGGCATTGACAAGACTCCAGGAGGTCAAATAACGCCCCATAAACCACGTATCGTCATATTTACACTTTTTTTTTAAAACACTTTTTCTTTGTACAGATTAAAGAAACAAGATAAAAAGTGTTAATTAGTGAGCTTTAGATGTGCTTGAAGGTGGATTTGTTACCTTTGTACAGAGCCAGGTAAGGTATATTTACCATACAGACTTACAGTCATATACATTTTCTCATCTAACACTCTGTAAGAAGGCAAATAAGTGTTTTTCCAATATGTCAAACTCTTCCTTTAAGTCAGTACTGAGTATGACTTTTTCAAAGCTTGCCTCGTCGTCGTGTATCTCATTACCACTCACATGTGAGAAATTGACCTCATTTGAAGCCTTGAAGTGCCATTGGACTGAGGCCACGGCGCGCACCTCCCCCCTCATCTTACAGGAGATGCAGCCCAGTTTGAAGCCTTCGTGGACCTTGGCCTCTGTGTTTGAGTCCACCTCCACGCAGGCCCCACGGCACAGAGACGCTAAAGAGCCAAAAGGACGAAGAACACACAGTTACAAACCTCCCGTATCACTTAATTGCTCTTTTTTTCTATTTGCAGGTCACAGGGGTCAGAGGTAAGAGCCGTGGGTGGCCATCATCCTCTTTTTCATGAACCCGTGACTCGAGGGAAAGGCTGATACACCTGCAGAGCTCTGGTGTTTTCCACTATCTCAGTACTTGCAGGCAAACTGTCTAAACAGTATTTTATAAAACAATGTTAGCTTCTGTAACTTTTGTATTTTTGCGTGCTTGCTCCCAATGGTTGTTGCATGCATGTTTTTTTTCTTTTCTTTTCTCTATTGTATTGTGCACAGCTTTTTTTCTTGCATTTTTTTATTTCCGCTCATCATTTCAGTTCATAGATTGTTGTGAATTTTTGTTAATTTGGTTTTTAGTTTTGTAGTAATGTACATTTTGGGTGTTTTTCATCTGTGAAACTGAGAGGAAATAAAGAGGTTGCAGTGAGCGATACTAGTTTCTTGCATTCTGTCAATTGGTAACTGAGCTAAATTCATATATAGAAGCGTGAGTCTATATATGCCATCATCACCATGACACATACTTCTCATCGGCCGGGAGTTACACACCTGTAACTCCAAATGTTTCTTTCTCACACTGCACCTTGCAGTTTCCACTGAGGCCTCAGCATGGCTCTCAACCAATGATCTTGTGCTATTCTCAACTTTCACTTCGGGGGATGCTTTTGTTTTCGAATTGCGAGATGGGAGGGAGGGAGATGAGGGAGAGGACAGGAAACACATAGCACAACGCTGATCAGATGAACTGAAATCATTAAAAGTTTGGGCTGCACATCGTCCGTGGCCTCATGTACACAAATGCATAAAAACAAAGGTCTATATTTTGTACTCCCTGAGATACAAATATTGCAGCGCCAAAGAGATACTTAAAGGAATTACAGAAATAGAAATGCCACCACACTGCAGAGAAACATGGAGGGGAGGAATGAGGGAGGAGGGAAGAAAGAGAACGTTAGCACAGGCTCCAGTAGTAACAGCCATTTCTGCAAAAGCATGGGGAGATGGGGAAGCAGGAGAGAGGAGGTCTAATGCTGGCTGATGCACTGCAGAGAGAGAAGAAGGAGATAAAAAAGGAAAGGAGGAGAAGAAAAAGTTGAAACATAAATTAAAACTTCACAAGCCCAAAACTATAAACCAGAGCTTAATTGGACCAAACGCAGACCCGAACCCGGCTGGACTCAAGCCTGAACATTATTGGAACAGATTTGCCAGATTATGTGGTGTTTGATTATGTGACCTGAATTGAGGTTAAACACTTGATTTCTGCTGATCTCCAGCCTCACATTTGCAGAGTGCTTGTTCAACAGTCACATTCAAGCAAGTCATCGGTTACGTTTTGTTCAGATGGAGACAGATGCAGCATGCATCGATGAATGATCAGTTAATACTTATTTATTTTCCATAGTTTTGGACATCCTTGTTTCCGTAATAATGGTGACAAATAATGGCCAAAACTATGAAATAATATGGCATTTACCCAGAACTGACACCCACCACAATATCATAATAAATAATAAGTGAGATCAAATTGAAATGTCAATTTTCAAAAACTGGGTTCAGTTGAGTTCTTGGGTTTTGGGGTTTTCTGGGATGCGGGTCTGCTCAGAACATCTAGATTATAACAGACAGACCTGAGACAAACAGAATTTGCAAATACTTCTCCTGAACTGCATTGAGAACAGGGGCCCGTATTCACAAAAAGAGTGGAAAATACCAAATTCTTATATTAGATATTTCTCAGTTTTTGCTCTGCTAACTAGCTTTCCAAATGTGACTTGATTGTGTTAATTACAGGCTGCTGTAAACTTCACCAGCTGTGAGTGCTGCAGCTAATCCTCGCTAGCCAATAGAGGTCGATGAAAGTCGTTCATCACTTAATGCCCCACAGGAAAGCATTTAAAAATCAACTAACAGACGTTTGTGCAAATACACGCCACCAAATGTTTGGTTGAACATTAACATGCAATGACATTTTGACTCAAGTCTGTGAGAGATTCTATCATATCAGCCTCTTCTGTGTGGGGAAAGACAAAGAGACACCAGACAGACACACGATCAAGACATCCCTTGCAGAAAAACACAGAGGGGCTTGAGGTGGCTGGTGTATTGAACTGCTCAGAGAAAAGGAGGTGAGACCTGGAAGACAGACAGAGGAGACACATTACAACGACAACCACGGACATGGACATGAAGGACAGCGGGAAATAAATTAAAGAGGAGGTCTGGAGATGGAAGAGAACACTTAAGATGCAGGACAGAAAGAATTTAAAAAAAGAACAGAGACAGGTGGAAATCTGTCTCTGCAGCAGCACACACAGACAGCGGGAGGCGGTAATCCTGAGGAAGGTTGGTGACGCAGCGAGAGACGAGATTGTGCAAGGTGAGCAGGGATGCTGCTGACTGTCCGAAGCTGAGATAGCAAGTTAAGAAGACGGCGATAAGACGCAGCTGGGGCAGAGAGACGAACATGCAAGCAGACACAAAGGGAACTGCACATCCAAAGTGCAGACTAAACAGAGTCTGAGCCACCAAGCTGCCTCGGCAACGATTCTCACGGCAGCAGGACACGTACACACAGATCATCAAATATGCAAACCCGTTGCATAATCTGCGGGCGGAAGTTCAGGATTGTGCGACGAATATTCCAGAAATTGCAGATTAGCAGATTTTATTCAGGGAGATTGCTGGTTAATCCCTCCATATCAGTAGCTGAATACCCCTGAGGCATACAAAGCAAAACACAGACAAACTGACTTTTAACCCACTGAGGCTAGCTAGCTTAGCATGTTGCTGGGAGCTAATGGAAAAAAAACAAAACAGGATCAAGGTTATTTGCTAAACTAGCCACATAAGAGAGAGTTAGAACAGAAAAGTGGACAAGCAACAACATCAGCGACATCTGTTTCCATGGCTGGGCCCCCACAGACGTAAACGTCCGGGACATTTCCCTTGACGCCAAGCGAGCAAGAGATTTTCCACTGGAAATAGTCGTCATTGCAGTACACTGCTCTGAGAGCATCTCTTTAATTTGACTTCACAAAGCTGTGACGGCACACTGGTTTATCAGTATCGAAGAAGCCAGAGGAATTTATGCACAAAGGCTTGGTATTGTACGCTCAGTGACCTTTTGTTCTGTCAAATCTAGACACAAATCTGTTTTGAAGAATGAAACACATGAATGAGACACTCATTCACCCTTTTCTCAAGAAACCCTCGGCTCAGTGGTCTCTTCAGCTTGATTGCGACACTCGAAGCTTCTCTCGTCCCACAAAAGTCCATGTAGTCACTTCAAAGCTTTTTTAATAGCATTCTGACTTGTCAAAGCAGGAAATGAACAAGCGTAACTAATAACACGGATGATGGCTTTGTTACATTTAGGTGCTCCAGTATTTGGAGTTATTCACTCATTATTTTTAGCTCTGTTTTGGGCTCCACCAGCTCCTGAGGGAAATATCTGGCTCTTTTCCTGCTAAATGTTCCACAGTATTCAGGTTTACAGTGATGTTTTATTTAGATTTTGCTGTGATCCATTGTTAATTGATAAAATATTCATTATCTTTAGCTTTTTATCTACTTACCTTACAAAAGGCAAGAGATGATTTGTTGCCATGCAATAACTTAAAACTCTACGAGATATTTCACACCTCAGATGCCACAAAAATATCCATTTAACACCATAACAGAGAGTCTATCTGTATGGAAAACACTGCTGTGTGTTGCTCCACTACGTTCACTAGCTAGTGTCTAACTTTTCCTGCCTGCCTGCTGGGAAGGTAGTTCGCAGGCTGTAAAACCAAAACTATGAGCCTAGAGACGCTAAAACGGCCCCACAGAGCTGAGGGAGACTGCAGAGCCGGGAGAGAATTCTCTGGGGGTTCTTCACCGCGAGCGATGGCCTTTTCACACACACGTGGTCATTTGATTCATTGTTATTATAGAAATATGGATTGGTGCAGCTGTAAAACTATACAATATTTGAAAAACCAGCACATTTGCCTGATCTGAAATGTTACTATTTAGCAGTTAAGGGGCTCAAGATATTTCATCAGCCAGCAGACCATTTTAGTCAAAACAGTGTTAAACAAACCTTCTCTCCACAAACAGAAAACTCTCTGCATGTCCTGATTCAAAATTTGCATTTGTCCCTGTCTGCCCTTGGCGTGCACACGCGCACACACACACACACACACACTTTCCAGAAGCACCTCAGTGAAGTAAGTGTTCGAGTGGCGTAAAGCAGTACGTCAAACAATGACATCACTTTGTGTCTCTCTTCTTATTGGTCTGTCTGTCTCCAGGATGTCAGCTCCCTCTGCTTTCTTTCTTTCTTTCTTTCTTTCTTTCTTTCTTTCTTTCTTTCTTTCTTTCTTTCTTTCTTTCTTTCTTTCTTTCTTTCTTTCTGTGAGTGAGTGAGTGAGTGAGTGAGTGAGTGATCGTGCTTCTTCTCGCTGCATGTGTTAGTTCCTGTTTGCATTTGGAAATAATTGCTCTTATAAAATGCTTTCACAGCTCGTACTGGGGGACAAGCTGAAAGTTTTATCTGACAATATTTGGTATTTTCTCATTTTACAGCTTCTTGGGCAGTATTGGATATTGAGAAATGTTTACTAACTGATCAAATATGGGGAGAGGATTATCGATAAAAAATGTGGTGTTTCATATAATTTTAGTTTGAAACAGTATATGTATTCAATGGGTTAATATCTAAACAGGTCTGTGTTAAACTTTAGCCGAAAACAAACAGCTTAGTTGTTGCTTTAGCTGTTTCACGCTGAAAATAGGAGCAAATTAATGTTCTTTTGATGGTGTTAACAACAGTTATTGATAAACCGATGAGTTCCCGGCCCTACAAATACAAACTGAGCTGTGTGGAAGGTCCTTCAAAGCCCCTCTCACTCGCCCGACTCCACCCCCGACCCCCTCCAGCAGCTACAGGGCACCCTGGTATTACAAACTTGTGTCACACAGCTGGATGAACAGGGGCCCAGGTGTGTCTGTCTGTGTGTGTGTGTGTGTGTGACACATGTTAACAGGACACATGCAGCCTTCAATCAGGGCACACAGATTTAAGGGTTATAATTGAAATACTTTTTCAAGCCTCAAAAAGAATCAAAATGATTCGTGCAGGTTTTGAGTCTTCAGAGTCAGACAGCAGCTGCAGATGGGCACAAGTTCACGTTACAGTTTCTAAAAATCACATTCAGGCCTGTGTTCAGATTGCAGATTCCACTCAGATGTGCGAGGGCACATCGCTCCTCACGCGTGCTGATAAATACAGATCCACACATCCTACATACTGTATGTAGAGACCATTGCATGTTTTATAGAACAGGCTTGTACAAGAGCTGGAAGACGCGAGTACAAATATTCCATTTTAAGAGGACTGGCAAGAAAAAATAATAAAATCTGCAAAGAAGCTAAAGATTTTGCTTTCACAACCGCCTTCATTCTAATGAGTTTATATTCCAAGTTTAAGCTATTAGGAAACAACTACTAACACTATTACAATCCAGAGTAAGAACACTTTTAAGTTTTTTTTTTTTTTACTTGCTGCACTGCATCACCCAGCCACTTAAAATAATGAGCTTCTCTGTAATGTTATTTCCAATCTGTGCAGATGCAGCGGTCGGAGGGGAGAGATGGGATGGACGTGAACCCAAATGGCTCTCTGTGCTGAGAAGATGGTGCGGTTGTTCCAACATCCTGTTGACCATAAAGCCGTACGCGAGCCATTTGCAGACTGAATGGCTGCGTTGCTGCGACTGTGGAAGCAAAGCGTCTCTCTGCCGCATGCATTAGTGAAAGTTGCCATTAGACGCATTAGGCGTTATCAGCCTCTGGTCTGGCTTGAAAGCGAGGACACGCTTTTTTCTATTCCGTTAATTAATCACAAAATAAAACAAAAAAGACTCCTGCATAAGTTACGCATCTTCAGTCCTGCAGCTGCAGCTTCAGTCGGCATCTTTTTATCCCGAAGTGATTGGATGTCTCTCTCCCGATATGAGTTGTAACTCAGTAGTGTTTTGTTGTTGTAACATTTAAAGCACAAAAAAGTTTTCTTTTTAAGAGGAGACAAGCGGTTACATCAGATCTGTGGATTGTTGTGAATGAAAGTTTTTCACCCGCACTATGTGAGGGTGAGCTACAGGTGATTTCTAAGTGTTTTATTGTTTATTCTGGGGCGAGCTGTCCCCATTTTGCTCCTTTTCATACATCATATTTAACTGTTGAAATATGTATCTTTTTTCTCTCGCAGGTCTGCTGCCTTTTAGAAACCTCTTGAGTGCCATCTTGTGTTTTTCAAAATAAAAAAGAGCACAGGCTGCTATTTCTTTTTTTTACCAGCCTCAATCTGTTCCTTTCCTCTTCTTTTAGGAAATTCCATCCAATTTCCTGTCTCGTCTTATATCCTCATCCTCCCTGCGTCCAGCTCCAGATGTGCTCACTCACATCAGTCCTTAACTAACCCGCCGGCTCCTCAACCAAACCGTCTATTTCTGTCAGCCGAGGTTGTATAACCTTCTTGCTTTTTTGCCAATTTTCACTTCTCCGCTCACTGTCTGCTTCCCGGCTCGACCTTCTGCAGCTCTGCCTGCTCCTTTCAACTTCATATACTTCCACTTCATGCAACAGGAATAACAACATTACAATGACTATTATACTTTTTGAGATTGTGAAGCTCTGTTGACTCTGTTGTTGCTGTCTTTTTGTCTGTTGACTGAGTGCGAGACAAAGAGCAGCTGGCTGCGAGTGATAGGTGCTCAGTAAACCTCTCTTTTAATGCACTGCATACTTTGTGTGCTCAATTTTTAAATCCCAGTGCTTAAAATGAGAAACTCTGACAACAGCACCAACACACCACCAAAAAAATATATTTTTTAAAGTTTTTTTTCGTTTTAACTTGGGTTGGCTTTGTACAAAAAACAAAGTTAAAACATTTAAAAGAAGACACAGTTTGTGTTTCCATGTGTGGAACCCATTTCTAATATCTACATCTTGTTTTAATGGCCTCCAGTGTGCCAATTGGTCTTTTTACTATAAATTATGTTTTCAAGAAACCAAGAGGCCATAAATAAAGAGGCTGTGATCGTATTTTTTTTTTATAGATAATTTCCTTGCAGAGTTGTTTCTCTTCCTGTTGATGTCAAGAGACTGGTGGGAACGTAAAGGTGATGGATTACGTAGCTCAGGCTATTTTCATCTCAGCGGAAGGTGTTTTTCGTGCTATAAAAGAAACGATGGCTTCTTGTGAAGGTGAGAAATTAAGTCATGAAATGGAAATAAAAAAAGCCAAACATTTGCAATAACACCAGAACATGTTGAAACCACAACCTTAACCCACAGCAACTATTTTGATACGCATTTAAATGTTTAAGCAATTTTTTCAAGCAAAGACATCAAACATGATCTGGTTTATCCCTTTACACTGAATATCTTAGGGTTTTGGACTGTTGCTTCGACCTTTAGGAAGTCATGACGGGCATTTTTCACTTTTTCACCCATTCTCCAGCCGTTTTACGAACCAGTTAATTTGAGAAAGTACGTTTCTTGCAGGCCTAAACTTCGAACACACACATCAGAGGAACCCTGTGCCCACTGCACAATTAATGATCGACATTGTTCTAGACAGCTGAATACACTATAATGTATCTGTGCGTGTGTGTGTGTGTGTGTGTGTGTGTGTGTGCGCACCGTCCATTTTAACACTGCCACATGGCCTCATCTCATTACATAAAAATGTAAAAAACCTGAACATCTGGGCTTTAAGCAAGCTGTCCAGCACAATGATGGAACAACAAAAACTCACTCACACATCTGCATCAGAACACACACACACACATACACACACACACACACACACTCGAGAAACCCCCTCCCCAAAAAACAAATGTTGCTTACAAACAGAGCAGACAGCGGTAGAGAGGACAACATCAGACAACAGGAAACAAGATTAACAAACTGACCAGTCAGTGAATGGGGGGGTGGGGGGGATTGGATGGTGGCTCACATGCATGCCAAGGGTGTTGCCATCGCGGCATCGCCATGGCAACACGACCGCTGACCACTCACCTTGAAGCGCCAGGAGGGCCAGGGGAAGCAGCAGCAGGGGCAGCTCTGGTGCTGCAGACATCCTGGCAGGAGAAAGAAGACTGGTGCTGGCTCTCAATGACGTCAACACACACACACACACACACACACACACGAGAGAGACACAAGACAAATCTACAGCAGCTATTCCAGCTTGGTGATGAAAACCTCAGAGCACTAAGATGCCAAAGATGTCCTGACTACGATTCAAAGTCTGGGATGTGAGAGCAGCAGACTCTTTCCTGAGGCTGCTGGGACTCTGGGTGTGGTCCGCCCGGGTGTCTTCTTCTCCTCCTTTCTTTAAATCTTTCTTTTTCCTCAGCTGAAACAAGGAAGGCTGGAAGGAAGGGGTAGGTGGTCCTTCTTGCCGATCCGGTCTTCTTGAGCACCTGAGAAACCTGACAGCAGGAGGTGTGGGAGGCGTTTGCCCAGCTGCCTCGTGTCTTCACCCTCTGAGGCTCTAACTCGCTCTGTTTTGCTGGAAAGTCTGGCCAGCCGCTCAGTGTGTGAGCGTATAGAGTTACCAGCGGGAGGAATCGCTCCCGGTTTCAGGTTTCGGCCTCTTGTTGCTCCAAAAAGGGCCTTTGTTCAACTATTCATACTCTGCGTGGCACACCCTCAGGCCTGTTGAGCTCCACAGTCAGTCAGTGTGCACCAAACAATGCCAGCATCCGCACACACAGACCGGTCGATTAATGGCACCGTCAGTGGTCAACATTCAAAGCAACTGGAAGACTGAGAACTGACCTCGTGGGGGAGGAAGCTGAGGTATCTGATGGAATTTGCGCTGAAAATGGAAGACGCAAAGTGTGTGTGTGTGTGTGTGTGTTGCTGGAGGGATTGTGCAGTTCAAAAGTCTGTTAAAATGTTGCGTGCATGAATGCCGTTCCCCTCAGATCTGACCTGCAGGCAAAAAGGAGGTTCAGTCTTTGAAAGTGTGGGTGAAATGGAAGCAGTGTGACCTCCTCTCGCTTGTTTCCCCCTCTCTTTGGCTTTGGAAGAAGTTACAGTTATCACTTTTTTTTGTTTTCTTTACTGGTATTGCCTCACATCAGTGTTATTGCTTTCTTTCTGCAGTCCAAGTTGCACATTCACAAGTACACTCTTCATTTAAAGCTGTGGGCAACGATCTGGTGCAGCGCCTTGCTGCTATTCACACCGCTGCCCGTCTTCTGTGCGCTTTTGGAGGATAAAAGAAAAGTGCGCTATGATTTTGTGCATCTCGGGCGTGCGGCTGTGCATTAAGAAGAGGGTGTGACTGTGTTTGATCATGCAAGAAACTGCAACCAACAGTGTTGCATGCGAATCAGTGTTAAATGCGTATAATCTGTCCTAATAAAGTGCTCTTTAAAATAAAATAAAAAAATACCAGAAACGCAGCAGAGCCGAGCGCAACGTGCCAGCGTCCTTTTTATTTATTTGTTTACCTGTCACCTCTTTATCAAAACTCCCCTTTTTAAAAACCAATCCTGCGCTCTTGCCTCTCCCAGAGATCTCAGATATCCTTGAAACCTCTCGTCCTGCTGGTGGGTCAGAGGTGGGCGCCGTTCATCCCGCGCCAAGCAGCCGGAGCAGCTGGAAGTCCCTCTGCTGTCGCGCCGCGTGCCACCGGAGAGATTTTAGGATCAAAGCACGACACAGGAATAAAAAAACAACATCCTCCTTCTTCTTATTGCCTTAAAGAGGAGACGCACGGTGGGAGATGTCTTCTGCAGACTCCGTATGACCGATATTCCTCCTGGAGATGCTGACCGAGGCGTCAAAATTAAGTAAAGCGGAGGGACACACACCCCCCCCCCCCCAAAAAAAACAAAACAAAACCCCCAGTAACCTCCAGAAATGACACGGTCTGTCAGTGGAAGGATGCCGCGCTAATCAGTCTTTGGGATGGCTGAGGGCTGGGGGAGGAAGGTGCATGCAGGAGGAGGAGGAAGAGGAGGAGGAGGATGGAGGAGGAGGAGGGATGGTGTGATGCATGGCAGCAGAGGGATGCAGAAAGAGGAGGAGGATGGAGAAGTATAGAGCCGTTGTTATGGCAACAGTGATTTTTTTTTTGGGTGATGTTTTCATCCCTTCCAGAAACCCCCACGTGTTGGCCAAGTGAACAGTCAGGACACGGATTTCACAGAAAAACTGATATTACAGCAGATTTATATGCACGTAATGTCAAGACAGAGCTATTTCACATTAAATAATGGTTCACATGGATCTACAAAACACATAACATCATGTAAACACTTAATATAATGTAATATACAGTTTACTATTTCCAAGAACCAGGGCTTTAAATTTGAGTCTTAACAGACTTTTAGTCATTTTACAAATGTGCCCCTCTTCTTTAAAACTGTGAACAATTTCACTGCCTCTTATTTACGGTAGGTTTTTAAAAATATTATAAATAAATAGTCTTCAGATGCAGTATATTTGGTGGATGTCTGGTAATTACATGGACAGTTTCTCATTTACTCGCCTCATCTGTGCCCTGTTCTCAACCCGTCTGACATTTGAATCTGCCAGGTTTCAAACCACTCGTTCTCAATCATTAACCCACATGCACACGCACACACACACACCTAACATGACCACAGGTGCACTGACTTGCAGTCTGACTCAGCTCAGAGGGGAATCAGTCCACTGAGCGTGTGTGTGTGTGTGTGTGTGTGTGTCCTGATCTCTCGTTTGGGCCATTTCATTATGCCAGTAGTGAGGATTACTGCGCTGATTGCATCCCTGTCCTCGCCCTGACAAATGTACCATTCCTCTATGTGCATGAGTGTGTGTGTGTGTGTGTGTGTGTGTGTGCGTGGGTGTGGGTGACCTTCCTGTCCCTAATTCCAACAGCATCCCTTTTCATCTTTTTAAATATGTGGATTAACTTCAGTCACTGCAACAGCACCAGTTGAATGAATGAATATCACTCGTGCAGTGAGACGCATCGAGGATAACCTTGTTTTATCATCCACAAATTAAAAAAAAGGATTGATAGACATTACATTTGAATTAAGTTCATTTGAGCTGTGTCAGTTACAGCTGTTTGCTTTTTCTTTTAAAATCTGTGCATTTAAAGACTTGTTTAAATTCTTGCTTAAAGTTAACCCAGTGCCACATGGGTGTATTTCTACTTACCACATAAATGATAGAAAAATGTTTTAATAAGTTTTAAGGGTTTAGTTGTTTTTTTTGCCTCTTTGTGTAACTGCTCTCAGGGACTCTGCAGAAAACATAACCAGAAGAGCTCATTTCTAATGAAGCAGGAAACTGTGGTCGGGGGTTTACTTAGATTTTCTGATAGAAATAAAAAACAAACCTTTTTTTGGAAATCAAAAGCAAACTGCATCAACATGAGACTTATTCAACCAAAGAGCAGTAAGAATGAATACAATAGAGTAATGACAGGTTCGTATTGATATGCATATAAAAGCACTTAAACAGTAAATACAGTTTACGTTGTGAATTAGTGGCCAGGTTGTAGAAGTTGGTTAGGCACAGGAGACAAGAGATTATCCCACTAAATATTGGGAATACGAAATGATTTGCAATTATGTCTCCCTTAAAATACATATACGGGTTGTTGCAGAGACACATAGTATTAAGGGGTTTGCTTAAGTCACAGACACCATCCACGTTATAATCAAAGTCATTAGGGAGGTTATTGTGAGGCCTTTATCTATATATTTGTTATATTGTATCTATATTTTTAGCTACCATGTTTCCATGTCAGAAATATGATGTGTTTATCTGTTTGAGTGATGTTCAGTTCAGGGGCTGTTCAGGGGCTTCCATAATTGACACGCTGCAGTCCACAGTACATCATGTGATACCAGTGACAGTTAAAAGAAAAAGGAACCAGGACAGGAAAACATCTGGTACGTTTCTTATAGTCATGTACTATTTCCCAACATTGAAGGTTAAAGGGAAACTCATGGAGGTTTAAATGACTCATACAAAAGTTTTGGAATTGTTCCAGTAGATGCATCTGCTAATGTCTTGCCACAATTGCAGTAAACCTTTAAACCTTTGGGGCAGTAAAAAGTACGTCCTCTAAAAGTGTTGTTTTTGCCGCTGACAACAAAGAGTTAAAGAGTAAGTTCCTTTCGTCTGCCAGTGGATGTGATCTAATGGACCGATCCCAAAACTTTTGGTAAGTATTAGTCATTAAGGGTTTAAAAATACCAGAGTTTCCCTTTGACTTGGATTGACTGCAGCTAAATGTCCCTGGTTACGAATGACAAGTGAGAGACAGGTCTCTTTTCTCCGCTGACAGCCTGATTCTCCATCACTACGCCTCTCCGCTCCGGGGAAATGTTGATGACTCAGCTTCTGCACAACAGCAGGACCGTTATGAGGCCCAGCAGGATGATGATGGGCACCAGGAGGAGAGCCGCGTAAAGGAGCCACGGCTCTGGAAACACCATCTCACCTGGCTCTGAGAAACACAAAACCATGTGAAGCGTAAATCACACATGGATGCACTGTGGGGTCAATTATAACCCTTTTTTGGGTAAAAACGTACGTAAATTAAAGGGAAAGTTCACCCGAATTACAAAGCAAATAAATGACAAAAAAATAAATAAATGAAAATTACGCCGCACAGAGTAGCAAAAAAAAAAAAAAAAGTTTTTCTAAACAACATAAGGTGCATAACGCAGAAAGTGAGAACTTGTTGCTGTTACGGAGAGACTTACCAGAAACAGCCGGCGACCGTGTTCCAGTTATTTCAGCATCTTCAGCTTCTGCAGGCACTAAGGAGAAAATATTGACATCAAACGAGTCGTCACTTTAATGTTGATGTATTGAATGAGTTTGTGGACAATGAAGCGTTTTAAACTCGTGCAGCTTTTAGATGATATTTACGGATATTTTCGTGCTTAAAGCTTTTCTAATCAGAAGGCTTGTGGGTCCAGACAGGGTGTTCTGCTGTGAACAGATAACTGACATGAAGCCTGCAGGACATGTGTGACACAACAGGCTGAACATGTGCTAAAACAGACTAAAGACAATGTTCACAACTATTTTTGTCTTTTTTTTTGTTGTCATTTGTCTATTTATTTAATCTGCAATTAAAAGGTAAACAGACAGAATTACATATATTAAGATACCCACTTGATTAGATTAACACAGAATACTAAAGCCTGATATTAACTTCAGATATATTTAGCAAAATGTTTGCACAAAACGAGGAGTCTTGATTTTGTCATCGTTAACATCTTTCAGGGTTCTCTTTAATTAAAAACGAATAGCAGAAATCAGCTTTGAGCTTAGCGTTGTGTTGATGGAGCATGCATCTATCTTTACAAGAAGCAGCAGATAAACTGTGTCTTGTTTTGAATAAGCAGAAATAGAACTGAATAGATAATGTGTGCAGTGATTAGTCACCATGACAACATCCAGCATAGCTTTTCTTTCTTATTACTACCAGTTTAAGATGAACCTTTTGTTTTCTTAATCAGCAACGGCTGAGGTGTGTTTGAGAAAAAGTGCAGAGCAGGAGGGAGATAATTACATACGGTAGTAGAAGATGCTTTTCGTTATCAGATCTTTGTTCAGGTGCAGCTGACACTCATATTTGCCAGCCCTTCTCGGAGAAACGGTCTCCGAGAGCGTGACGTAGTCCGGAGCTGCGGCAGCGTCTCCTGGAGCAGAGTCAACCGTTTGGAGCTTGTATCCATCGTGAAAAACTGACAAAACAAATCCGGGATCCCGGGTCACGTTTACTCTACACCAGAGCAGAGAGTCATTGTGACTGGTGAGGTTAAAGGTCACGGTGTCTGAAAAAGAGACGCAGGCAGATGCACAGCATGAACACAAACATTTGGAACGCAGGTTTGTCTACTTTCATAAAATTCTTCCCTGATATTGATGTTGAGAAACTGTTTACCTGTTCTTCAATAATCATTTAATGCAGATTGTCAGAAATCTAAATTTTCCCTTTGCCTGCTATTGTTTGGAACCGAAGGCTGGTATATTTAAACTGTATAGCTGTGGAAACATATTGAACATATCTGAACTTAAATTTAGATTTACCAGGACTTTCTTTTGTATTGGCACACATACAGTTATAAGAAATCTTGTGTTTTTTTCCCCTTTGTCTTGCACATGAGCTCCTCTTAGAAACCAGGTTAAGCGTAAACGTGGTAAATTTTTCAGTTTACCAGGTTTCCTGACACAGAAAACCAAAATCAGGTTACTGCAGAAAGCTGACAATAATCAGTAAATCCTTCTCATCCTCAATCCGATTTCTATGCTCAACCCTAAAATCTTGCCAAAACTATAGATAAAATAATCCTAATGATCTTTAATCCTAAATTTAAGTACTAAACCTGGCCGTCAGTTAGTCATAACTCTCCCCCCAGGGTGAGAAATGAACAAGACTAAGAGTCTACCACCAGGCTAGCAGCTCTGTGATGTACAGCCGGGCTTTGAGCTAAATGCTACATGCTTCATTACTAATTGAGATATTTCAGTTAGTAGTTCAGTTTTAGTTTCTTTTAACATTAAACCAAAGTTCAATGTGATTGAGTTCATTTTCAAAACAAAGGTGTTTGTTCTTCTTCATCTTCTTCCACTCAGGGGATCTTTTTCATGTATGTCAACATTTCTTCATAAGTTCTATGACCACTGTAAAAATGTAAAAACCTTGTATTTACCATAAACCATCAGGACCGTTTCATTTCCTTTCCTCCTGAAACTTTCATTGTTTTTTTTGATGGAGACTTTGCACAGGTACCTTCCGCTGTCAGCCCACTGGACATTCTTGAGGAGTATGGACTTGTTTGAAGAGTTGGGATTATTGTCCAGAAGGTCTACACGGCCGATGTATTTCTCAGTGGGCATCCACACTTTGAGATCCACAGTGTTGCACTGCAACCAATACAGAACCGGTGAGGTCACCATGTCCTCATCGTGGGAAATCTTGAGCTCGCACGGCATCACAACATCATGACCCAGAGTGGCGGTCAGCACAGGAGGCTGGTGGACCGTCACCAGGGAGCAAGCACCTGAAATACAGCCATCAGAACAAAATGTTGGGATGTTGGTTAACCATAATAACCTCCATCACAGAATATTTAGGATTGTGTGGCAGCTGCAGTGCCACTTACAGTCCACACTGAAAAATGCTTTTCTGTCCGTTGTGCACTTGAGCACCTTCAATTCACAGTCTATGGATCATTAGGACAAACAGCAACAACAGACTGTAGAAAAATATGGATGTAACATCTGTGACTTCCGCTGTGGATTTCTGAGGGAAACTTTGCAGTTATTGGACCCCCCCCAAAAAAATCCAAATTTTGTCACATTAAAAAATTTGTTAAACATAGAAAAGAAGTGAAACATTTTAATGAAGTAGTTGGAGTTGGGATTTTCCTAGCATCTTCAATAGAGTTTTGTTTCATTAAGCATCTAGTCAGAGGAAGTGTCTCTTCTTCTTCTGAATGTTGGATTCAGCTTTCAACTTTCACTCTCTCTCTCTTTCTCTCTCTCATCCAATAAAACCAAAAATGCCAAATAATATTTTTATTTTATTTAAATGGTGTTCTAAATATTATATTATTATCCTTAAATCTTGATTTTTTTATGATAAACTTGAAAATTTCAGAATTGCAGGCAAAAATGGAAAACCACGAGTCACAAAAATGTGCAAGCCAACTGTCAGTCAAATAATGTCACATCAAACAACAGGCAGTGTGTTATCCAACAACTTTGTTGACTTTAGACGAGGGAATTCAAAGATTTTGGCAAAAAAAGTCCAGAGATAGTAAAGAATCTAGTGTGGTAAAAATGGTCTGGAACATGGTTAGTGTTAAATCCTGACTGTTTGTATCAAGTCTGAACAGTTTTTCAAAGTTATAACAGAATAACAATCGTAAAATTAGTCCCCTACACCCAGTGGTGTTCTTAAGAGATGAAAAAAGTAATTTGCCAAACAAAAAACTGAATTTAAGGGAAGTTTTAAATGTAATTTGCTTCAAAAACATTTTATATCGATGTCCACTAATATAAAGTTAAGTCTGAGGGTTCTCTTTCCCTGGATTTATCATGAATCAAATGGACTAAAACAAGTTGAGCAACTAAAGACTATTTGACATCTAACCTAAAGCTTGTTGTTGTTGTAATTATATATATCTGAAAAATACAGCAGAGTGTGCATACACACACCTGAATCAGTACCACACCAAAAAACCCACCAAGGAAACGTTGAAACTCGACCACTTGCAGGAAACTCGCATCAACACATACACATACATATTCATACATTTTCATCTACAAATAAAAAATCATTATAAATTGTACCTGCGAGCATACAGTAGAAGTACACCCATTGTGCCCATTCCCATTTCGTCAAGCTGTGAAGCATCTCAGACAAAATGATCTTTAACATGTCTCTCAACACAAGACACGTTAAAAAGACGATGTTACCTCCTTTGGGTGCAGACAGACGAAGCACATACAAGCATATGTTACACCACTTCCTTGTGGGCTGGAAGATATCACTCCTTTGAATCCTTTAAGATGTAAAAAATAAAATCTTTAACTTGAAAGTGAAAGCACAGTGATGGGGTATGATTCTTTTTGTTCCTATATGACAACAATTGTACATGTGTGGAATTATAGAATAACACAATTGACAAAACAATTTCCATTTCTGGTGCTTTCGACTGTATGACATAGTCTTCATCAGCAGAACAAGTCTGTTCAATTGTCAAAACAAACAAACAAAAAACAAAAGTTTAAAGTCTCTTTCATTTTGAGCACTTTTAGGACAACTTGCTTATGTTGGCTCAAAAGTTGAGCTTGACAGTTCAGTCTTGATCTTGGAAACAATAGTTAATAAAACGGTCTCTAATGATGTACTTTTTCCATGTGTCTTCCTACACAAGGGAAATATTCTAGTTCTAGTGCAGTCCTCTATCTTAAAAATGTTCCAGGTGTTTTTCAGTTGAGCTCTGAATGAAAACCTCAGGGGGGTGGGGGGTGATGTAAAACTACGTTTTTACAAAGACATTGCAGAGGTGTGAGGACCTCCAGCTTTGCAACAGGATAATTACAATAACTTTCTGTGCACCCACTTGCACAGGGAACTGAGTGTGCAACTCTCTGACACTGTTTTACACCTACCTGTGGTAAAGCTGTTTAAAATAACTCTGTATTTCCATGTAAATTACAAAACTCTCATGCCATTCTATTTTTGGCAAGTTTATAGTCTTCAGAAAGTGGGACCATGCGTCTTAGCTGGGTTTGGCTAAGCTAACCCCTTCAGCTTACAACAATAGTCAAATGTGGCCAAGCAGGATGTTAATCATTTGTATCACAAATCATTACAAACATATGTTTTTGTTTGTTTTATTGAGCACAATCTAAAAATTAACCTTCATGTAGCCTGAAACAATGAAATGCCTATTACCTGCGATGAACTCCATTACCCATACAACCTTCTGCCAACGTATTACGTCATAACGTCAGTTGGTGGAAATATTTCAACATGGAGGACATCGTAGCTGTAGAGAAGAGCCCGGTATGAATCAGTGAGATTGTTTCCTGTTTTGCACTTAAAATTGACAGAGTTTCTGTGGTAGGCTTTTTTAAATATACGCTTTTGAATGTTGCTGTCAATGGTTGTTTGTCGCAATCTTTTACCATTTGTGAGCTCGGTAGCATTGCCGAAACGTAAACCTGCCAATTCATTCTCTACTCGGTGCAGTTGCTATGTCATGCAAGTTAGCTGCTAGCATTAGCATGATGTTTGTATAGCTGAAGAAAAGGGATTTGTTTTAAGGTAGATACATTTTATGAAACCACCAAAGATTGGTGTTAATGTTTTTATTGTTCACCGGTGCTTCGCAAACGGCTTTAAGTAGTCGAGTTTTACATTTGCGATCCATCAAAGTTAGCTAGCTGTTGAGACGCAAAGGGTAGCTAAGCTAGTGTTTGTCTCTGCTAGTTCAATATAAGTTAATAACCGATCACAGTTGTTGTTAATGGGTATGTTTTCGAGAAGTTAGGTTTTTGCTGTCCTCTGTCCCTGAGGTGAAAGTAGTCTGTATCATAAATATATTTCTTCTGATTGCTTGGGTGAAATATAGTAGGTTCTTCAGAGTTGTGTGTTAATATTAACTGTTTTTGTGGTATTGTCACATTCACAGGACGACATGCCTGCAATACTGACCTCCAGACCTCAGACAGGTCTTTCCTTCTTGGCACCAGAACCAGAAGATCTTGAGGACCTTTACAGCAGATACAAGGTCAGATACCTGCTTATACATTTGTTAAAAGTCGTACTGTACCCAAAATGTGTATTTTGAGCATGGACTTGTAGGCTGTCAGGTTTTATTCTGTGTCAATTGAAACACATCTATACAGTCTGATTACCAGGATAAAATTACAGAACGAGAGCAGGACAGATTTTGCACAGATCGTATTTATATAATGACATTTTTGTTGCACTTGTAAAGTAAACAAAAATAGATTGCTTATCAAGAGTGCTACTAAATAAATACTGCATAGTTTACAGAGAAATATTTGACCCAACAAATATTTACCACTGCCTTACAGAGAAAATCCGATACAATGTGATGCATTCAGTATGACCAGGTGCCCACTACATTTTGTTTCATTGGAGCATATTTCACATACTGTAAGAGTGCGTGATGGCCGGCACTGACATCATTTTGGTACAGGCCACATCTTTTTTAATTTACCGTCTCAGCAGTTGATGTTGACTGATTACATTAAAGATCTAAATACATAATGTTTTTTAGATCGTTTTCATGCATAAGGCAATTGAATTCATTTTTAGGGTTTTAAAATGTTTTTTAGTGGTTCTTCAACTGTCTGTGTCCACACACAAGCCACCAACGTTGCTCTGTAACCTCCAGCAAGCAGATTTATGGTACTTTCATCTCCAGCAGGCTCTCACTTTTCTTTTGTCCCCTCCTCTCGTTGTGTGTTTGCAGAAGCTGCAGCAGGAGCTGGAGTTCCTGGAGGTGCAGGAGGAGTACATCAAAGATGAACAGAAGAACCTAAAGAAAGAGTTCCTCCATGCCCAGGAGGAGGTGAAGAGGATACAGAGCATCCCACTTGTTATTGGCCAGTTCCTGGAAGCTGTTGACCAGAACACAGCCATTGTCGGCTCCACTACAGGTACCATAGAAGGATAAAAACTGCCTAAATGTAAAAGACCCACACCTACTAAAATAATTATGTGCTGCCAATATTAATTTTAAGTAATAAAAACACGGAGAGGAAGCTCTTGACCTTGCTGACAGTCCCACAGAGCAGCACCTGCAAAAAATAAGCTTTGAATTTGTCTCCACAAATCAAAAACACAGAAACCCGGAACAGATGTGATGATAGCATCACAGATAAGATCACACAACAAGTAAATTCTTTAAAATTCCAATAGATAAGTATAAAATAGTATGCATTAAAAACACAAAAATTCGGACTGTGAAAACGCATAAATGAATAAAAGAGGCTTAGAATTAAAAATTAATGAAATGGCAGACCATGCATACAAACTGTATTTGAATGCTTTTTCATGTTCAAGATTTCAGAGTTTTGAGAGAGAACCTGATGGAGATGTACTGTCCTGTCAATTTGTTATTCTTCGTTGTGAATGACATGTTTTAAATGTGTGAGTTCTGTTCCTGTGTTCTTTCTCCTTTTGTTATTCGTCACGGTTTCCCTTTCAGGGTCCAACTACTATGTACGCATCCTGAGCACCATCGACAGAGAGCTGCTGAAACCCAACGCCTCAGTGGCCTTGCACAAGCACAGCAATGCCCTGGTGGATGTCCTCCCTCCTGAAGCTGACAGCAGCATTATGATGCTGACGTCAGGTAAAACACTCAGTACCACCCTCTCCCAGAGGTGCTCCTTAACAAATACTACCACGGTCATATCTGGGGACTACATTTTTCTACTAGTACTCATATATTTTTTATATTTTTCTTAATTCATGATCAACTGGTACGTAATCGTATCCATTAAAATTACAAAGATGTCGATTTCTCAAAGCTGTTAAAGAATGTTGGAGATCTTGTATGAAGTTTTATTATGTTTGAGTTGCAATGCTGATATAACTTTCCTTTTCGCTGTGTTTCTGCTCGTAGACCAAAAGCCGGATGTGATGTATGCTGACATTGGTGGCATGGACATTCAAAAGCAGGAAGTCAGAGAAGCTGTAGAGCTGCCACTCACACACTTTGAGCTCTACAAACAGGTCAGAAATTCAAGAGAACGTGGACTTTGACAAATATCCTTCGTGCATTTTGCACTCCTTGTCACCGCGAGTGAAATCACATGAATCTGCACTTTCAGAAATGTAGAAAACCTGTGCTGGTACTTAATACCTCTGGTCTATTTCCTTTCTCAGATTGGCATTGACCCACCCAGGGGTGTCCTTATGTATGGACCTCCAGGTTGTGGTAAGACCATGTTGGCCAAGGCTGTGGCACACCACACTACAGGTAAGTCCTCCTTTTCAGAGCCCTGGGTGTGTTTGTCACTGCACAGAGCAGACACTCTCGATACACTACTGTTGGATATTTTCTGTGTATTTGGTATATTTTGTGGTCCTATATCGTTGTTTCACACCAAATTAGACAAAAAGCCATTTCCTGCTTTATGTTCAAACATAATAATACATTTGTCATTACTCAATGATACTGATAACAACAGAGTACAAGTGATATTTACAGTAGATACTGTATTTTAATTATGGATTATTGATAAGGCGTATGCACAGTGAATAGAAAAATTCATCTTTGTCCGATCTCTCTTTCCCCAGCGGCGTTCATCCGTGTGGTGGGCTCTGAGTTTGTTCAGAAGTATTTGGGCGAGGGCCCTCGTATGGTGCGAGATGTCTTCCGGCTGGCAAAGGAAAATGCCCCGGCCATCATCTTCATTGATGAGATCGATGCCATCGCCACCAAGCGCTTTGATGCACAGACCGGAGGTATAAACGTGTTCAAACCTGATTTATTTTTAATCAGGTTTTGTCTTAGATTTCTTGTTGAAGTCTCTTATTAAATCCTTGTAAATGCAGTAACATCGCAGTAGTAATGTACCCTCTGACCTTGTTGTTTTCTTCTGCAGCTGATAGGGAGGTGCAGAGAATCTTGCTTGAGCTGCTTAATCAAATGGACGGCTTTGACCAGAACGTCAACGTCAAGGTGAGTCAAGTCCACCTGTCTGAGGGAGCTCTTAACTGCCCCCCTGTGACTGCACCGTCACACGTCTGTGCTGACTCGTGGTGCCAGTGGTGGTGCTCGAGCACTGTCAGAGCGACATCACCAGCCATGTATTCACTCTGCCCTGTGGCTGTTCATTCAGCTTAGCAAACCCTAAAAGGACATTTTGCACATAAGGTATTTGAATGCAGTACAGACTCGCACAAAGAAAGTTCAGAATTCAGTTTCCTATGGGCTTTTTTGGGCAGACACTTTTCATTGACTAATACTGTACAGCTGTAGCTTTGTATCATGCTTCCTGTTGCACTATAAACAAAGCAAATGCAGTTCTCTGCCTGCTATTTTATGCCAGACATTCGGTTTCTTCTGGCAAAGTAGCCGTCGAAATGCAAAAAATAACATTTTAATTAAGAACTATTATTATTACTAATAGTATTTCAGAGATACCTTTTTGTTTACTTGACCAGCTTTGTGCAGGTGATCTGGAGAAAATAAACACTACCTCAACAGCGAGAGAGTGAGTGATTGAAGCCTTCTCCTGTGAAGCTCCTTCTTTTAGGTTGACTATTTCAAAGAGTTGCCATAACCATTGCCCTCGGACCATTCAGTCCAAGTTTTGCTCATTTCTCTTCCCTTCAGTGAGCCAGAAGCAAACATTTTATGTAGCCGAATGCACCCAGTATCTCGATGTGTTTACGATTTACTATCATGCCCCCCCCCTTAGGTGATCATGGCCACCAACAGAGCAGACACGCTGGACCCTGCCCTGCTACGTCCTGGTCGTCTGGACAGAAAGATTGAGTTCCCCCTGCCCGACCGCAGGCAGAAACGTCTCATTTTCTCCACCATTACCAGTAAAATGAACCTCTCTGAGGAGGTTGACCTGGAGGACTGTATCCTTTTGGTTCAGTAACAGTGTGTTTTAGTGGTGTGTGTGTGTGTGTGTGTGTAACAGAGTGAGAAGCGTTTCCTTTTTAGAGGGCATTTTGTGCCCCTAGATGGATTTGCCATAGTACAAATAACAGCAAATATGGCTTCAATTTGTGCCATCAAAATAAGTTTGTGCTTGTTTTCCTTTGGTACAAATTATTAGTATGACAAAACTAGATGATCATTTTTTCCCTCCTCAATATGGGATCCTTTTTGTTGATGAATGAGTAATAATCTTTATGCTGCCTGCAAACTGTCAAATATGCTAAAAACAAACAAACACCTGAATCTGAAAGGCAAGCTTTAATCAAAACACACAACAGCCGGTGCTTTTGCAGTGTGAACTGTTAAGGTGGAGAGACTGAAACCTGTTCACACTTCATCATTCCGCTATTCCTTTGTGTTTAAACACAGCTCAGATACTCTGATGTTTTGCTCGTATTTTGGCGTTGCTGTGTTCAGTCGTCCTTAACTGATGTGCAGATGTGGCGAGACCAGACAAGATCTCTGGAGCTGATATCAACTCCATCTGCCAGGAGGTGAGCTAGAGCTTTAATTATCTGTTCATCTACGAGTTATTTTTCATCCTGAAGCGGGGCAAAAGGAAAACAAATGGAAATGTACATTTTTGCTTCGTGTAAATATATACATATTAATTTGTTTTGTTTCTGTCCTCCTCTGCTGTCTCAGGCCGGCATGTTGGCAGTGCGTGAGAACAGGTATATCGTCCTGGCCAAAGACTTTGAAAAAGCTTACAAGACCGTCATCAAGAAGGATGAGCAGGAGCACGAGTTCTACAAGTAGAGAGAATAAAAAAACACATCCTGAAACAAAGTGTCCAGACACACAAGTTTATTGATTTACATCTGCGTGTCTGTATCTACAGTGTGTCTTTTGTGGGTTCCCAGTCACTGACTTGCATTGGTTCTTGGACTAAATTTAGTCACTGCAGCACGGGGCCTGATATCAGATGTGCCTCCGGCCTTCAGAAGACACACTACCATACGATGAAGTGTTTTTTTGTACAGGCACTGGTTCCTAAAAATATCTAGCCCTGACTGTAGCTAGGATAGAACATTTGTATCTATATGTACTCCCTTAACAAGACATTACTTTAAAAACAATCCATTAAAGATGTTTTCCATAAAACAAAGTAAATGATGGTTGTGGTTTTTCTGCCTTGAGATATATATGGATTTAAATTTAAGACATTAAGTTATGAAACTAGCTTTGTGGTGCTATCTTTCTTGTCATCAGCAAAATGTTGTGAATAGAGCTGCAACAAGTAGACCATTTATATTCACCTGATTTATTTAAGTTTAAAAAAAATTCACAGGTTGCAGCTTCTCACGTGCATTTTGACTGGTTTTCTTCTATATTAAATAAAATATATGAAGGTTTTGGGACTTTTAGTTCTGACAATATGTCCACTTAACTCAACATATTTGGTGATTATTCTGACATTTTATGGAAACAAATTGCGAAAATAATTAAATGAATCAACAATTAAAATAATCGTTAGTATCTACCCTGGTTGTGATTATTGTTAGTAGGTTTTGGGTGCAGCAAATACCCCAACTAGAGTCTGGCATTGCCTGACCTTTATCTACACTGTTCTTTTGAGACGTTGCTAGAGCACCTCCACTGTTGCCCAACATTTTGAGTAGACGGCGATGGAGAAATGTTGCCCTTAACCCTTGTGCTACCTTGTGGAGAAGACACTGGGTCAAGACAATGGGCCACTGGATCAATATGCCGCGGCCAGGTAGCACAAGGGTTAAGGGGGTGGAATCAGTTAATTGGACAAAGTCAATGTGAATAAAATGAGTATTAACCAGAAAATGATTTGTCAAAAATGAACCATATCTACAACTATAAAGTATCGCATCCCAACATCATACACATGCTCAATATTCATATCTGTAATAAGATATTTAGTAACAACTATGAGACAAAAGCTTGAGGTTGGCAGTTAGAAGCGGTGGCCATACATCAGGTAAGTATACTCTTTTGTGGATAAACTCCTGCCAGTGTTTGGATCTTGGAGCTGACAGAGACGACTCAAGTAGCTGCCAGTTCCGGGCCGTGCTTCTCTGTTAGTCCTTAAATGCCTCCTTCCAAGCTGCTCAGTGGCCCTCTGCCTCTCTTGTTTCAAGTCTGCCCACGAGTCGAAGGAGTGCAGCCTGAGGTTGCAGCTCTCCCTTCAGGCCACAAGTGGGCGCAAGATCAATCATTATTGCATCCAAGCTGCAGTGTTACTCAAACAAATGCACACCAAGCTACAGGGAAGATAACACTTTAGCTTGGACTTTAATGCACATTTAATTAAACTTAAAATGAGAAAATCTAAAAATGACTATTCTGTCAGAAGTGTCAGTGTAACCTGCTGTTACAGTAAAGTAGATTCAAAACAAAACTGGGGTCCCATGGACATTTGGAAATCCCCTGAATGTGACTTGATGTAGAAATGACGTGCAAATCAAAGCAGTGGTACCCACGTGTGTTTCACTTGGTCTCTGGTAGGAAGGCTGTAAGTGACATGGTCAAAATAATAGGGACAGAACTGCAGGGTTGCCAGTTCTGGCCAGTGAGACATCCTAGCAAAGATTTGATCCAGCCTGTGGTTCTGTCCAAAGTGTTGCCCAGAGAAGAGTCTACACCACAAGGCTGACGCCAGAGCATCCGTGCTGGTTTGAGCTGCTGAGGGCCTGAGATGAAACAACTGGTACAGAGGTGGTTGGACAGCCATTTTTCTGACTGTGTCCCATCAAAAACAAAGACAAGATCAAGTTCAGTGTACACAGAATAAAGAGATTGTGTATTGATATATTCATATAATCACACATACTATGTTTCTGTTTGATTTTCATTATCAGAACTGGCATTTTCTATTCAAATAAAGTATGCAGGTATATTATGACCATTCACATTATTATTAATCAAAAGTAAATGACTTAAGGTTACTTACCTTACTTAACTGTGAAATGTACTCTCCTGTAGGGAACGTGAAATGTTTTGTTTTGTTTTATTTATTTTTGTCCTGTTCTAGAACATTTGACTTTAAACTGAATTTAAACAACGACTAAGAACAATAATTTGAAGTTGATCATGACGAATTCCCAAATGTGTAAATACAAGTGTCTGAACTACAAAATAATCCTCAACACAGAGATGTCAGGGGTGAATGGAGCAACAATGAACGTTAATTAACCTGTAGGCTTAGTCAGCTTTTGTGTGTTGGGACAAGTGAAAAAGTAATTTGTTCTGTTTGTTATCTTGCAACACAGACCTGGAATAACCTCCCAGATGATATTAAAAAACTTTAAACTGTTCTATTATACAGTGCCTACTCTACCCAGTAATGACTAAAAAACCTGCCCTCTTAAATAACCTACATTGGAATTGTGGAGTAGTTGCTGTGTTATTTTATCTTTCTATTTTCACTTGATTTAAACTAGTTTACTTCTAAATGTTGCATGGAATGTGCCATTCATGTAAAGTGCCTTGCCTTGCCTGTGTTTCCTTGTCCTTACTTTTCTTTATTAAAAGTTACATTCTGTGTATGGGCCTTTACAATACACAATGTATGTGGCACAGATACTCAAGGCCTGCCTGATGCCATGTCGTTTTTAATTTCTAAAGTATTTTACCAGGTCAAAATCATCAATCAAGATCATGTTTTTGCCTTGAAGTCTCCGGTCATATCAGATCTTCGGGCAGTCTCAACTAAAGGGTTTGACAAGTCCAAACTAAATCCTCACGTGATTTGTTTATTGAAAACTTAATATAGATAGAATAATTACCCACTGTTACCTAAAACATGGCATTTATCCGTATCTAATTAAACTACCACTAACGCTATAGTTGAGCTACTTACTCCTGCATTTGCTACTAGAATAACACCGATCATTCATTTCCCGTTTTTAAAAGGCGAAAGTAGGGCTTTTTATAGGTACACAAGGTAATTTGGGGTTTCCATTGAAGGGGAGGGCTGAAGGGCTGAGCGACACTGACTGCTCGTTCACTCCTCGAGAAAACGCACGTCGCATCGTCCACACAGCATCAACTTCAAAACATATCGGAAATACGGAGGAGGGAGGGTATAGTTCGGGATATCGACGGCTAAAAGCTACTTAACCAGCCAAGGGACACAAGCAAGCTCTGCGGTAAGAATAAAACTCTAACATATATTGCTAACCGACACCGAAAACAGCACCGTGTGAGTGGCTGACTGGCCGCTAGCTAGCTAGCCAGCTAACTAACTAACGCCAGCTAAGCCGCGCCGGCTAGCTTGGCACGGCTTGGCTCGTCTTTTCCGCCACAGCTGGCCCAGGAGGATCAGTTGTAGTTGGAAGTTGGGTGAGCACAGTTTCCTCTGAAGAGTTTACAGGATTATGGGGGTTTATTTATCTTTCGCTTCTGTCCACGCCAGTCACACAACAGTTGAAAGATAGTTAACGGCATCGTTAGCTCAACTTTAAAAGTAACAGCCGTCACGGTAACGTTACAAAACACCGCGAGGAATTGCGTAAATAAACGGCTAATGCGTGGATTTGCTCACACGGTAGCAGAAATAAGTTTAGGTTTATTTTCTCTGTGAGTGGGCGCTGTTAATTTGCTAGTCAAGTTAACATAGCTGCACGGCGAACATTGTGTAAGCTAATGTTAGTCAAGTAGCTCAGTTGACGTTACTCCTCAAATTCTTGCGCAACTTCCAGCTTGTTTTAACATTTAAAGTTTTCTTTCCCCTCAAGTCACCTTGTTCCCGTGTCGCTGCTAAAAGCACAAGGGCGACACAAACAGCTTTGCAATGTGTTTAATGACAACTGAAATGGGCAAACAACTGTTTATTTCTAGCGAACTACTCGTGATGGAGTTTGAGCCACAGCTGATGACATTGTCACTGTTAAGTGGCCGTGTTGGAAATGCAGATTGATGGCTACTGTTCTCGCTTGAATCTCCTGACTTCCTGCTGAAACGGGTTTCACCATAGCCTCTGTTCTTTCTCTATTTTCTCATGTAAACCCTCCTGAGCAGAACAAAAGGCTCTGCGTGGCGCCCCCTCCCCCCCATGAACTGTCAGATTGATTGAGACCATACTTGAGGAATGAGAGGACCAGTGGCAGGGGGCAGATAGAGGGACTAATCTTTTGTTTTCCACAAGAAGATGGACCAATAACTTAACCTGCTGACAGCTGGGATGTTATCTTTGTGCCATGTCACACACGCTGTGTGATCAGGATGATTTACTCTGCACACTTTTCTTTTTGTGTTTCAGATTTGTCAGTCACACTTCTGCTTCAGTGAAAGCTAAAGCACCTCTCTTCGGTTTTAAGAGTAGGAATGTAACTAGGCATGAATCAAACCGACCTCCATTCCTCTACAACATACATTCTTTTTTTAAATCGCACAACACATATTTTTGGTCACAAATTAGAAATTAACCCAATAATAATAGTCATAGTAACTGAGTTATACATCGAAGTACCAATAGCTTGTTCATGGTAAATACAAAAATGTTGGCCCATTTTAAAACAAAATCTCTTCTGACATCTGAACATTTCCTCTCTGTGCAGAGAACAAGAAGTTCCCTTTGCACAAGGCCACTCAGTTATTGCAGAATATTGTGATATTGAGGTTTGTTCTAACAATACACTCCTGGGACAGGTGTAATAAAATTAAAGTGTTTTTTCCCCCCAATTATCTTACACATTACATGACTGATGTTTTTTTTTTTTTACCATCAATCCCTTAAAAAACATACAAACAAGTAATTTATTCTACACAACGGCTGTCACAAGGTACTCGGTATATCATATTATAGAATGTCAATTTTAGTTGTTGGTGTCGACTGTCAGATATAATTTCACACGTAGCTTTTGTTCTCTGTTATGTTTCTGCTTTTGATATTGCAGTGTTATTTTTAGGATCAATGGTGTCAACTGTCTTCTTTCTTGTTGCTCCAGTTTAATTGTTAACTGGCCCAACAGGGATTTCCATATCGCCATGGTAGTCGTGGCTAAGTTTGCAACTCACTGCAAGTTACTGGGTAATTGAATGTCCCTGGTGGGTTGGGTATAGCTGGAGGTGAACACTGCGCTATGGAAACAATATAAGCAACCAAAGGCAGAAAAATGAGCAGAGGAGGAGTGAGGATGAAGAGGTGTGCCCCCCCCCGCACACACTTTCAGCAGTCTGTCCCAGCAGAGTTGTACTGGAGGAAACAGCCATAGAGACGTGTACCAGCTGCACCCAGGATGAATGGCTAGGGCTCTGGATGGGTTACCATGACAAGGACGCTGGCACGCGTTGTTATGCCGACACCTCGTTTCTCAGGGCATGTTTGCACATTATTTCATTGCCTGGGTTTGCTTGGTTGGTGTCTGAAAGAAAAGGCCTGCTTGTGTATACAGAATCAGAATAATGTAACTACCTAAAGTGCGTTGTATTTTCAGTACTGATAGTGGTTTGTGTAAAGGACATTTCCCTGATGTCTTGGCAGCCTAGGAAAGAAAAATGATTCTGTTGTGTAAGAGCTGTGTGCGGTCTGCTGACCACATCTGTCCAGGTCAATTTCACTCCTACATAGAGTATTAAATGCCAGTTCCCTTCTAAATCAGTTGAAACACTTTATTTGTCTTACACTCACATTTTCTCACTGAATGTGTTTCGAGGAATGACTGTGGATTACAGCCAACGTCCTTGCCTTGCTTAGCTGTTTCTCCAAATGTAGTCCCGAAACAGGAGCCCAATCAGTGCTCCTTTTTGAAATTCAGTAACTAGAGATAAGGTCTAGATTCTTAAGCCATAGCTCAGTTTTTATGATGCAGGAAATGATAACATGATAGAATGACTTAATTCCTTTTAATATGTGACTGAGTGAAAGGAGACACGTTCGACAAAGCTTACTATGGCAAATTTGCTGGAATGACCTCTTTCCCACTGTGAACTTCCCGTTTCTGAACACATTTGTAATGGAGGAAGACTTGTTTTAAACACCACAAACCAGTTTTTTCATTTTTGTGGAGAGCGTGACACAATGCTGATTGCATAGCTGAATAGTTGCCAGTAAAAAAAATAGCACACTAAGGACAAGGTTAACTCTCCAGGGGGGAAATATATTAAAATGCTTTCATTCCAGACTTTGTACCACAGTTCTGCTCCCAGGCTGAGGGATACCAAGCATGATTATGCACCTGTGGGTCATGTGAGGCCATGATTAACCAAACGGCAGATTATTTCTTTTTATCAGTAATGGAAACAGTGAGAGGACCTTACTCTGGAAATGTTTATTTTTTTTACTTTTTTTTTTTTAAAGATTGCTCACCACTAAATGCATCTGGTGCATTTCTACACTAAAATAACCACAATATTTTCTTTACAGATGTTTTTAGGATTGTTGAGTTTTTGATCAATAAATGAGTCTAGTGCATTTTCTGTATTAAAGTCTTTGTAGGAGATGTTTAACAAAAATATGCTCCCCCCCCCTTTTTAATTTTATTAATAACATACTTTGCGAATGTTTGGCTTCCAAAAACACATCCTCCTCTCCTAATGTCCTCTTTGCATGTTGATTCTGCTCTCCTCCTCTTTCTTTACTGTTTTTCTGGACAATCACAAATAGTTTACAACATTTTGTCATCTCCTGTATGTGCATATGAATGGAATGGACGAGCTAATACAATTCGTTGCCTTACACAACACGACAATAAACTATAGCCAGGTTACGCAGCCAAAATTGAATCAACTCATCTGTGGAAAGAAGTTTTCCCAAGTAAATGGCTCAGTTTTGCCTGGTAAATACCTACAGTTACCTACAGCTTGTTCAGCCACAGCGCTGTGCGTTTGTTAATTGGTTGGTGTCAGGGTTTATATGCTGACTCTGAGTATACTCTGTCCGAGTATGAGGTCAGATTTTACCCTCGTTTGTGAATCATTACAAGTAAGTAAGAGTCTGAGCTCACTATACTGCAGAACTGGAAATGTGAATATGAGAATTTCAAAGGCTGTTTTTGCTCGACTAAATGGTAGAACAACATAACTATTCTTAATTTCTAATAGCCTTCTGTTATTTTATTGTGAGAGGTGTATAAAGGTGTCGTTTCCTGCTACCTTCACCCATTTTCCATAGTTGGATACATGATTTTAAGAGAGCTGCATGGCCAGTTCTTATAGCATGCAACAGTCTCCTGCTGTATCTCTGAATAACAGCTTAAAGGGAATCTTTGTGCAAAAGCGAGTAGGATTTGTTGGACTTTGACCACGCCAACAGTAGTAGGGGTTTTAGCAGATTTGCCAGGATGGCCACACATTTAAGACTGGAGAGCACTTGCTCATCCTCTATAGGCTGACACTTATAGAACTGATGACACACTCAGACAGATGTGAAAGCTTCATCAGGCGGAGACTTGCTGTGTGCTTCAGTGGTATTAAGAGGCCTTCAACCCGACCCTGCAGTCTAGTCTAGGTTTTGTGGCAAGCTTTTCTGTCCATGTATCTTTTTTATGTGTACTGACTTACTTAATTTATGCCCTTATTTTCTGCTTAACGTGCTGGTCATCTCTCACACACACACACACACACACACACACTGCCTGTTAGAAATCTATAGCGATTACATGGTAGCCTTTGTTCACCTTTCTTGCAGTAACACTCAGCAGGAACGCTACTTTTGAAGGCAGTTGCAGCCAGTTTTCAATAGCAAAACAGCGTTGTACTCTAGCGGGGTGACGGCTTTACTCTGCTCGTTTGATGTGAACCGACTGCGCCTGAAATTTCTGGCTCAGATAAAGCAACCAATCGCGGGCAGTAAATAACTGTTGGTGTTGAAAATATGTTGATTTTTGCACGAATGCTTCTGAACGGTTCTGATCCGGGGGAATGGGCTGCCTTGACAGTTGGAGAAGAATAAAAAAGGAGGAAGAAATAAGAAAAATGACTCAGGTTTTTGCGTCAGTAGAGACTCAGTAGGAATATCTGGTTCAGTAAACCTCTTCTGTGGTTACACCCCCCCCCTGCTGTGACTTGGTCTGGGTTGCTTGTTTCTCTGCCTCTGGAGCTGCTATGGCTGTCAATGGGCTGTTCATGAGTTCTCCCTTCCTGTGAGGATTTGAACAGCAGTGCTGACCGATAGTCCCTAGATGATGATGATCTAAATATATAACTGGCCATACTCTTATAACCCCCTCCCCCTTTATTTATCTTCCTGTCTGCTCTTCATTCTAACCCCATTCTAGCCCCCTTAGCTCCTCTTGCATTCATTCACATGTGTGTAACCATGCATGAGAACATGCGATATATGTAATATTAACGCCCCACGGGCAGAAAAGCAAATGTCCCATTTGTCAGCTGTTATGTGCCTGTTTAAAGCACATTGTACACTGAAGTAAAAAAAAAAGAAAAGAACAGGCTTGCTTTGGTGTGCTCGAGTATGTTATGTCATGCCAAAGCTGCCTCTTTTAAAATTCAAAATGTAAAAAGGAAAGGGTATCCGTTCAGGAGAGACAATAAAGTCAAAAGAACATCGTGTAACCAGACTGTTGGCTGCTCTCCCTCTCCCCCTCCAGCTCCTCTTAGTTTGCTTTGTCCTTCTCTCTCTTTGCTTCACTCCTCATCCTTAGCCTTTTAGCTAACACAGAAAGATCTGTCTAAATCTAGTCACTGGGTCTATTTTATATGCATGTTAAGTCAGTGCCTGAGCTTTGTTGAAGGAGGTGCCCGCTGCCAAGTTCTCTCACTGTATAAGCTAGCTCAAGCACAATATGGCCCTCAAGCACTAAAACAAACCAGAGTTATCATGTCTCCCCTTTTTGTAAAGACATTCGTATATCTCATTACGGATGAATGTGATGCAGGAATATGAGAGAATAATAGGAAGAGGGTGTCGCAGAAAGTTTGAATTCGGTCCCTGGGGCGTTTTTCGGGATGCATGCTGCTTAGTCATGTAGCTGAAACGTCCACACCACATTGATCTTATCGGCCACGTTTTGTTCTTGAAAATCTGAGCGGTTTAAACATTCATATTAATCTAGTGAGCCTGAAAGACCTCGAATCAGTTTTAGTCATTACTTGGTAAAAAAGATTACTGTTTTCCAGGCCGCTTGTTTTTCTGTTCTGGATCACATCTCTGTGTGGAGTAGTTGAATTTCCCAGCTGTGGGATTAACCAGAGTCTTTATGGCATGATCTTTATAAATTATATCCATAATCTATGGGGTTGTTATAGGGGCCAGACAAAGTGAGACGGGTCAATCTCCCATCTGCCTACGGTTCCACATGCAGATGAAAGTCATCTGTAGCGGGAAGCGGAGGTTTTGCTCACCTCATTGCATATCCCCTTGAACTGAGTCCTGAATCCTTGCAGTTTGCTGTCGAAGCAAAATGCAGAAATGCATCAACACTACAGTTCACCAACCTGTCAGTTATGGTTTAAGGTTTACTCGCCATTTTCGCTGCGGGAATGTGACAAAACTACACTGCATTGCAGAGCTAATTCTTTTAAAAACTAGATTTCAGCATAATATTAAATGGCGTGGAAAAAGTAGTTTTCTTCAAACAACGCCGCCTAATAAAAAAAGATGTGTGATAAAAATATAATGCAACATAACAATCGTCATCGTGGTTTTTTATCTCGTCTTTTATTTCCCCCTCGTTTCTCTTTAACAAGCTGTAGAGTGTGAAATAGATTGACTGACTGATAAAAAATAAACAAACGCAGACACTGCTTCTAAAAACTAATGTACTCTGCGCACATAGATTATAACTAAAGATCCCCTGTGTAATTAGCATTACATGCTTTAAGGACTGACTGTTTGCACATACTGACGATTCAGTAGGAACGAACTAAACAGATATTTAAACATCTGCACTTTGGTATTTCATCCATTTCTGAATTTTCTTTTAAAGAGTTATAATAAAGCAAACATTCACCAAGCGAAATATGAAAACCGTGTGTGGGGAAACGTGTCTTCTTTCAGCCCAGAGAGGCCTTTTATTTCTAGTCCCAAATTCAATGGGAATCCTTTCATTCGTTGCAACAGACATTAACAAATCTTAACTTTTGGGCTTAAAATCTAAACTTTAAAATCAGTGATGGTATTGTGTGTAGGTGAGAGGTTGGCAGTCAGTCTAGTTCTTTTTAAACTTTTTTTTTTTTTTTTTTTTTTTTATCAGGCCGTCTCTCTCTCTTGTCGCATTCAGTGGGATTAGGATTAGTGGTCTGTGGCTGGCTACTTTAACAAGCACTAATTGATCTGCAACTAAGGCTGTGTTGGATAGTGCAGCAGACAGCACCAAGGCAGGGGTAGGGATTACGCAAGTTCGGCAAACACAATATTGTAGCAGCCTACAGCAACAGGGCCGTTGAGTTTGTTGGCTCTAAAACAAGGAAGTTTCGGCCACATGGCCGTGCGTGGCTTCCCGTCAGCCTTCGGTAGTGGGCAGCAGGTCCTCTCTTTGCGGAGGCATCTGCACCCAGGGGCCACGCTGGGCCTGGTTAGTTAAGGCTGTCCAACTGTGCTGCCGAGTCTCCATGTAAACAAACACGATCCATTTGGTGGGCCTGTACAGCGCACAATTAGTCATTGTTTGTATGGGAAGGTCATTCTGCTGTAAATACAAAATCGCTGATGTCAACAGTTTGAACCAAAGGGTGTCAGTCAATGTAACTGTCCCTCCTCCTCTTCTTTGTTTTTGTCTTTCAGAGTTGTGCCGGAGCGATTGGTCCAGTTCCTGTCCATCTAGTGGCTGACAGCCCAGTGAGCGGCCTGAGGTGTCTCATAGCTGTGGATTGCATCATTATGGGACAATAGCAGTGGGAATCAAAACTCTCCCTCCTCCTCTTCTTCTATCTCCGGCCCCATTTCTTTTTCTCTGAGCCTGACTCTCCACTGAAACCCTCCCCCAAACAAGTACACAGTTACCCACATGCAACTCTCTGACCACTCCTCCCACCCTGGTCATGGTCCACTCCCCCTTTCTCTCCAGCCAGTCGGGCAGTTAGTCGATGGAAGCTGTGTAATCCTCTGTAAAGTATAGGGCCTTTACGGCTGCATATGGTCCCTTTTGTCATGGCGGCTGTTGTTGTTGCAGAGGCCTCCCTCAGGAGAGAACATGAGGGAGAACAGAAGGCAGCATAAAGCTCACAAAGGGAGGAAGAGAGAGCGAGAGAGTGAGTGAGAGACACTGACGTTTGCCATTTATTTGACCGGAGGAGAATGAGCTTCGCAGGGCAATGGATGGAATTCAGTGGGGGTGAAACCACATAATGTGGGACTGGCATTACCACCCCACGCCAATCACAAATTGGACCAACAGTCAACTTTGGAGATATTTGCCACATAGTTACCTAAAGCAAGGAATGCAGTGAAATAGAGAAAAATAGAAAACTTTTTTTCTTGGTTTAGAATATTTTTCTATTTTCTCCTTGGTGGTTTTTTTTTCAATTACAGCCTACCAAAAGTGCCTTTTTTGTGTTACTTTTGTCTATTTTTTTCCACTTATCTTACTCTATATTCATATTCCATTCTGCCACCGATTATTTCATGTAACTTTGCTGTCACATTCAGTGTGTGCTTCCATATTTTAGAGAAGGTCCGTAGTATATTTGGCTTTGTTTGTGGGTGTAAACAGCCACTACGCCAGCCTCCTTCAGATACAGAGTCGACAATCAACACCTTCCTGAATTTTTTCCACCTGCTTGGTGAGATCTTAGACAGCCCGAGGGTTGAATCACTGAGAGTCAGGTTGCTCCAGACCAACAGGACTTTCTGCGCGGCCTCCTCCCGACCTCGGTTGCGTTGACATCGCCGAGCCGTCGCCATGATCACTATCCAGTCCAAATGGCGCTACCTTTTCATGTTCCTAGGCATCCAGCTGGTGGTCATGGCATTGCTGTCCCGAGAGGGATACCAGAAGAGGGTCTCGTACTTCATCCGCATCTTCCGCAAGCCAGACACCACTAGTTTGTCGGGTCACAACCACACAGCAGCTGGCATCCCTGGAGGGGATGTATATGCCAACCTCACCCACCTATCCAAATATCATAGCCATGGAGATGACATGCCCTACTGCCCCAAGAAGTCCCCTTTTGTAGGTGAGTGGTGTTGCTTGCTTCTGTGTCGCTAGACTGTGAATGTAGATCACTCTCTCCTTCACACGTGTAAATCTCTAAATGAAGGATTGACGTATAAACACCTGGCAATATTCCAGCTTTGCATATTATTGTGATTCCTTAATCTTGTCCCTTCACCTTGACTGTGACATACTGATGGCAGCCCTGCAAATAAATGGCCCCTCGACCAGCCAACCTTTCAACGGATTGTGAAGCTAATTGCTATTTATTTGAAAGTTGGTGATGAAGATGGCTTTTCTAGTTCAATAGTTGTGCGTCAGCTGTTGTACAGCTGTTGTTTTACATGGAAATTGTTTGAAAGAAGTTGAGAATTATATTTGACACATATTTTCTCACACACACACACACACACACACACACTCAGTGGCTTTTGTGTCAACTAAGAAGTTAAGATGTTGACTCTTGCTCTTATTCAGCAGCAGCAGTGGTGATTCAAACGCACCACATTGCTTAACTCTGCACAATAAAGTCAAGCCATTTGTTTAATGATAGCTGGTAGGCCATCGCACTTCTTGGAATAGAGTCTTACAAAGTCAGCTGCTGCTTGGTGGAGGTGTGTTTTGGTAGTTTGTAGATCCCATCCACTCGCTGCTCTTTCTGACATATTGCATAAAGCTTCCAGCTTGCCAAAAATGATGTAGCTATAGAGGTGTATCCGGCGCAGGTTGTTCAGGTTAGGTAGCTTGAACAATTCAAAAGATTCCTTTTTGGATCTTTTTTTTATTTTGTTCACAGGGCATGTAAAGTAAATACACTTATTGTCACTCAAATGTCTTAAATACCAAGTGAACACACATCTTGAGGTATTACTGAATATTATGCCAGGCAGACCGAAAGTGAACACAAACCTTTTAGAGTTTCCCCCGAAACTGGTTTAACATGTGGGCCAGGCCTGGTATTGTTGCACCGGCACAGATCTTCTGTATGAGCTTAAGATTCACCTTGAAATGTTTGCATCAAAACACAAAACACTCGTCAGAGGCAGTGTACAAATACCAGCTGTGAGAGATACGCACTGTCAACTTCAGCTTAAATTGGCCCGCCGAGAAATCAAACGTTAACCATCAGCATACCACAGTAGCTTTAAAAATAAGGGCCTAATGCCCCCACATTTGTAATAAAACAGTGATGCTGATGGATCACCTGGAGGCTTTTTGTTAGCAATAACGATGAGTGAGCAGCGTCTATTGTGAATCTGCATCGTCTCCACTTATGCACATAAGTGTCTTATGTCAAGGACGTATTGTCTATATAACTGCAGCTACTGGTTTTGCATGGTAACAAAAAAGGCAGGGCAAATATAAATCCTGGCAAACAGGTATAGCAAACATTGAAAAACTACGAATAATAGAACATACAGTGACATAGACTAACGATAAGACACCAGGCAAACACACATGGCCATGTACGTCACTGTAGACAACAATGTAGGGGCAAATTGGCAATGATGAGGGGTAATTGTGAGCAAGCAGATGCACACATCAAATGGTAGATATTGAGGTCACAATTAGCTGTCCAGGATTATTGATTGTAATGCCCCCCCCCCCTTTTAAAAAAAAAAAAAAATGTTATGTGGTTATTTGAATCATGTGTCACCTTTTGAGTTCGTTGTAAATCTGTCAGTGGAAACACCAAATGGCTTCCTGCATCATTATCCACAGAACAATGCGCATTCATAGTTTCAAGCTGACAGCACACAATCAGTGTTAGGACTGCTCTTTGCTGCTCGAGCCATTGTTTCAATATGGAGGACAAAGTGTGCACGCTTCACTCTGTTAACACATGTTCCCGACAGCCTTTTGTTTTTGTTCATTTTAACACAGAGTGAATGAAAACTTGCAGAGACTTTAAAATGAACTTATAGGTAACATACCACCTAGAGTGTGGAAAATCAATCTTTGGCAGTTTAACAACAACAAAAAATCTCAAATTCTACTTCCTCCGGAGCTTTCAACCTCACTTTTATCAACTCCATCTCATCTCGGTGTGGTGATCAAACTCCATCACACTGAAGACAGTAAAAGATACGGTTGAATGCTTGGAGGAAATAAAGGTAGTAAGTGGACGTCATTACATGTCCTCTATTTGTCTGTTTGGCTTTGTTCTTACCACACACTTGTTAAACATTACCTGGAAAATCTGATCCTGCTTAATGTTTGTTCAGTATACGTAGGATGCACTGTCAAAGCAGGCTTTGTTTTCTGCTTTCCGGGCTCTGCCACATTGTTCCCACGTTACTGCCAGTAATTCTGAACTACATGCTGATATATGATCCATAAGGCATTGACTAATCTAGATAAAAAGAATGGATAATGGTTATTGAGGTATAACTGAGCTGTCAGGCAGCAGGGAGTGAACAGAAACTACCTGGAGGTTCACTAGAACAGGTTTAAGGAGGGTGAGACTGACTGGATCTCTTGTGTAGTCCCAAACATGTCAGGTGGAAATGTCACAGCCAAGTTTTTGGTGAATGCACATTGGAATTATCAGGTTCAATGGGTTGCTTGGCCTGTGTTGACGTTACCAGTTAATCTCAGCTGCTGCTTCCTTTTTGTTGTTGCGATTTAATAGTTTATAAAAGGTCACTTTGAAGATATTTAAGAGCCCTAAGAGTATGGTGTTTTTGCCCGACAAATTGTAATTGAAAGGCATCACAAATCTTCAAAATGTTGAATTCTTACAAGTAAAACTTTTAGTTTTGTGGGCATTTCCAGTTATATGAGCAGGAAGCATGTACACAAATAACAGTTTTCTCAAGTTCATTATTTGTCATGTGCACAGCAATTACAGTGTGAAGCAGTCATTGGCATATCATATAATATTGTGGTATCAGAACTGGTATTGGTACATTTACTAACACACCCAGCTCTGTACCAGTATCAAGAATTGTCTTTCCAGGAAGAAGTTCAGTACGTCTCGGAAAAGGATGGGCCGTGATGTCTCATTCAAATTGTAGACTCTTGTACCCATAACCAGATTATTTGCCATCACTCCATTGAACATATCTTGCTTCCGACTGGTAATGACGGCGGACCCAATTTCTGCTCACAGGCGGGCCATTCCACGTCAAGTTTCCGTCGGGGCTCACTCTAGCAGAGGTTCAGAGGAAAAATCCCCTGGTGGTGCGCGGGGGACGCTACAGGCCGCCTGACTGCGAGGCGAGGCACCGAACGGCCATCATCATTCCCCACAGACACCGAGAACACCACCTCAAGTTCCTGCTGTACTACCTGCATCCTTTTCTGCAGCGACAACAGCTCCATTATGGAATTTATGTCATTCACCAGGTGATACAAACACACAACAACCACGTCATGAGTCAAAGCATGAATGGGGGATTTTTGTTGTTTTCATTTCTTTGAGTGCAGGTCAAAAAGACATGTTTACGGTCTATTCACATTTTCCTGTTTTTGACATTCTAGTGTGAAGAGTTTGCATATTACACGAATAATGTAAATGTCCCGCCTCATTTGTTTATTCGAAGAAGCAATAATGGAACGCAGCAACAAGCATAAAAAAGTAAAAGAAGAGAAAAGAAAGGTGGAGGGGGAAAATAATAGAAGAAGAGTTGGGGTTGCCATTTCCCAACAAATGAATCAAAGTTACCTTTTCCAGTTTTAGAATTTTATCAAAAAACACGACGTCCTGATGCCTGTGAGATGGATTAGATTTCCACTGGAGTAGAAGCCGGAGTTGTTGCTAATAAAGATGTGAAAGCTCAAGTGTTTGACTTTACAGGTGAAAAGAGTGCAGTCCTGAAGGCCATACATATTTTGGACATAGTTTTAAAACAGTCCTGCCAAAAAATGTGTAACTTTGAGGGATTTGAGTAACATTTTAATGCTTTGGTAATATAGATTTTACATTTGGCAGAAACATAAAGTAGTTGTTTGTTGGATATTTACATCTAGTTAATTTGGTCTTTATCCACTACAGTTCAGATTAGACGAAGAGCGCCCTCTAGTGCGCGGTCACCGGGTGTGCACGTAAGAGGATGAGAACACTCAAGCAGCTTAGAGAGGGTTTAATCTCCTTAGCTGCTTGTAACAATTCATTCATGTTTACTCTTCAGCACTTTATCTCTTACACCTCTTAAACTGGATCGTATTGTAGAGTCTGGCTCGTCTCTACTCGGTGGATACCTCAAAGAAACGTGTAGTAGCTTTGTGAATGATGCGTCAGATGTTTTCTTAAGGATGAATCAGGGAATTAACATCTGAATAAGGCCTGAAGAATAAAATGCAACGTCAACATTGTGGTAGATGAGCAACATATCTATATTCATTATTTACTGCTGAGTTATTGAGGGAGTGAGCTATTTTGTGTATTCGAGCAAGATTTTTTTTTTTTTTTTTTTTTTTTTGCCAGCTAAAAATGAATGTGATTCAGCTCGGCTTTTCCAGTGCTGAATGACTTTATTCAAGTTTATATTTGTAGACTTGCGTGTGTGCGAGGTTTGACATGAATTGTCTGTTTACCTCGCAGGCTGGAAACTACACTTTTAACAGGGCCAAGCTGATGAATGTGGGCTTTCGGGAGGCCATGAAGGAGGAAGAGTGGGACTGTCTCTTCTTCCATGACGTGGACCTCATTCCGGAGGACGACCGCAACACGTACGTCTGCGACTCCAACCCCAAGCACGCGGCCATCGCCATGGACAAGTTCGGCTACAAGTACGTCCTTTCTTGTTTTCGTTCGCTCCTCACAGATAGACCCGGAGCACGTTCCACGTTCATTTGAAATACTCACCCATATTCTCGTGACCTTTGATCCTCTCCAGGCTTCCGTACAAGATGTACTTTGGAGGAGTGTCCGCTCTGACGCCACTGCACTACCTCAAAATGAACGGCTTTCCCAACAACTACTGGGGCTGGGGTGGAGAGGACGACGACATTGGAGTCAGGTGAGGATAGTTTAGGCCGGGTGCTCTTTACAGGGTTTGTACAAAGTCTTGAAAGTTTGGACAATGCTTTTTATGTTTTTACTCATCATATTTGTTTATTGTCTTCTTGCATTTATTGTAACAATTAGATGTGATTATAAAAGGCTTCCATGGTTCTGAAATATTTGGTTTAAGTACCTTAAAAGTGTTTGAAAAGTGCTTGAAATTCACTCATAAATTGCTGCACTAACCCTGTCGTAAGAATGAGAGGTCCTACTCTGGAAGTATTCATCGTAGTCAGTCAGACGTTACATGACATGGATACTAAACACGAATTGAAAACAGCCCTAAGTTGTAGTTGTAGGTCTGTCTCAAATAAAGCGTGCGTGCGTGTGTGTGTCCGTCCCATTTGGACTGTGCGAGGCTGATGTTTGTTTCTCGTGTTCTCAGAGTGTCTCTGGCGGGGATGCATATCACTCGTCCTTCACTGAAGGTTGGCCGCTACAAGATGATTAAACACGAACTGGACAAAGGCAACGACGTGAACCCAAAGAGGTACGGGAAACAAGCCGATGCATCCGGTTTCACGTGGGAAGTTCGTAGCAGATCTGAATTTAGTTTGCACAAAGACTCAGAAATGTGATGTTAAGGGGACAAACTTTGTTCTGCCTGATCATAAATACAAAGAACAGAAAAAGTATCTCTGCTGTGTTTCTACTGTGCAGGTAAAATGTAAAGGTAAGCAGCCTTCAGTATTCACTGCTCTCCTGTCTTTGCTGTGCATTTAAAGGTTCAACATGCTGGCCAAGACACGGCAGACCTGGAAGCACGACGGGATGAACACGGCTGAATATGAGACAATCTCGCGGCAATACCTGCCCCTCTACACCAACATCACCGTCAACATCGGCACCGAGGCCGGTCTGCATCCACCTCCTGCCAAAGCTGCGGTCCAACCCAAACCTGCAGTCAAAGCACCCGCAAATGTCCCGGCCAAACCTGCAGTCAAAGCACCCGCCAAACTCTCCGAGGGCCACTCGGACAAGCCCCGAGAGAACCGCTAATCATGATTCATCTCTGCCATAACGTCAGTGGATGCTTTTCCTCAGTGGCCTCGAATTTTGAATCCCCATTTGTGGAGAATCGACCTCATACTGCCTGCGGACAGTGGGCCACTCTTTTGGGCGATTTGAAAAAACAAACTCCTGCTTTAGTAAGGAAAAAAATCTAAAAACAATAGACCTGAATTCTCAACCCTGCAGTGACGGCTCTCCACTTTGGTTCGTGTTTCATCACTGATTATTCTTCCAAGGGAGCCACAGTGAAGAGTGAAGGGTAAAAGTTGGACTCTATGAGTTTGTATATCTACAGCGCTGTGGTCGCTGGTTAAACCTTGTGATGCCTTAGAATCTTGTTCTTCTTTTTGTCTTTACACTTGTACCTTACATTATTTAGAATATCAGGTTTAATGGAGCAGTAGCTGCAGTTTCCAGTGGTCTCATTGTGTCACAAGTCTTTTTTTAATTTTTTTTTTTTTACGCCAATGAAAACATGACTGAAGGAGACGGTTTTTGTTTCCAGTTGAGTGTGTGAAGCTGCTACAATGAGTAGTAACTGGACAGATTTGTGTATTGCGGTTACTACTATATTACTACTTCGGACATGACTGCGCTCATATCCTATCTGTCTGCCAATATCTGGGGTCTTGTTTAGAAAGGGTTCCTACACGGGGATGCTGATCTGTATCTGTTTGGTTTGTGTATCCAAATCTTTCTAATGTTTTTACAGTTGTGGATGCTGGTAATGGATCCATGGTACAGCCCCTCTGTGTAGCGCTTAACTTAGTCAGTGCATTCGGGGTCAAATTTCACCATATCCAATATCTTCAACATAGGATTGAAATGTTCATTTTTGTGTGCATGTATTTTTGTGTATTTGCCTTTTATCAAATGGAGCAGGCCTTGGCGACAGTGATCAGTCCTCTGCCTTCAGATGAGCTTGTGATTCACATCAAAATGGAGTCTCTCTTGCTTAATTAAAAGAAAGAAAAAAAAATATATATATATATATATTTTTATTTTTTTATTTTTTATTGATTATATACAGTGTACTATATAATAACCCATTATGCCCTCATCACTTTATATGCAGTCATTTCTTTTAATAATGTGCTTTTGGGGGGTATTTTTGCTCATCTCCTGTTCTTAATTTATACAAATCAATGAGAAATGTACTAGAAAAGGCATTTGCTGTGTCACTTCTGGACGAGTAGACGTCAGTAAATGCTGCTGTTTGATGCTCAAGTTGCAGGAGCCAAATGTATCTACATAGACAAACAAGTTAGTTCAGTAGCAACATGGATAGTGAAAGTTGTTTTGCTGCTGTCACCTTGTAATAGTTTTTCATGGTTTTACTTCAGTTCACTTGAAGGATTATATTATCATCCTGTTTGTGTTTTTGAGAAGATTCTGCGACATCTTGGACTGATTTTTAGTGATTTTTAAAAACCCACAAAGTCACTTCACTAAGTAAATGCATTGCTGTCAAGTTGAGATATTAATGACGTGAGGTTTTCACCCAACATGCCGTGTGTCCTTTGGTGAAACTGAATTGAAAATCGGAGATGCGATGGATATCTTTAGCAATATTTGCAAGTCATATGTTGGCTCAGCAATAAGGGAACACGCTGCGTCGTCTGTTAAATGCGTTTTATTTTTTTATTCTTTCAATCTTTCAAACATTTGGACCTATTGAACTATACTGACAGCCAGATCTTTGACGCTTCTGCCACGTCCTTCCCACTAGTGCCCCTAATACTGCACGCCGGGCCTCCGCCGTCCTTTTCACTTCTCTCCACTCTGACAGATTTGATTGTTTACGTGATAAAAAGTCCCATGAAACAGAGTGTGGCCGTACTGGCAGGTGAACAGGCTGAAACCAAAGACGACTGCATGGCAAGCTAAAAAGTGTGTGTGTGTGTGTGTGTATACAGTGTACTCTATGTTGTGAATGATTTCCGAAACGCTGTATTCTGTCTTCATGGATGGGCCTATAATTTCTTCCTATCAGTATTTGTAGGTTCTTTATGGTGTTTGTTTGTGAAGGGATGAGGGGTTTTGAAACGCTGTACTGAAAGCTTATCTTCATGTCATTGTGATATTTGTCTACTGGAGAATCGGAGCGTGGTTGCCTGTGATTTGATTTTCATGAATAGATGACTAGATGCTGAATTATAATTTTGATGTGAATTTATTTTCAACTCCCTGTTGCCTTAGCAGCACACAATAGTTTGTCGACACCTGATCACTAAAAGTATCTTTCATACCTGCAAACTAGTCGCTTTTAGGCGATATTCGCCGTTTTGAATCAAAATGTCATTGTGTAGATCCAAAGTTTAGTTTTTTTGGGGGGTGGGGTTCTCATAGTCTATAGTAAGATGTTTCAGAAAGCTGTTGTCACGTCGCGATCATCCTCTCAATAAAACATCTTCGAGACGCTTTGAGTCTCTTGGCCAATCAGAATCAAGATAACTGCATTCTTCTTCCCTGTGGATGTTTAAACACTGCTTTTTGCGGTAAAACTACAATTGGACACTCGTTTTGACGTTAGTCTCGTTTGACGACCTAATGTCGTTTCACTAACTTAATGTTAGGCAACTAGTTGCTAAAGTAACGTCCACTTGCCAAATCAACTTGGTAGTGTGTCGTGATATTTTCTTTTCCTAGCGTTACCCCATTAAATCTTTCCCGACTTGTTAATAATGGAAAACGTGCCCTCTTGTTGGCACGTCAGAGAATGTTAACTTCAGTAAACTCTCTATTACAACCATTACAGTTCAGAATCAGAAGTTTATTAAGGCTCGCCGCCGCTGTGTCCTTTTTATAATAGAAAACGGAGGCCATGGAGCTGATAATATATAGACAATTATTTTTCCGAAGGAGTTTAAAGACAAACTCTGTGTATGACTCGGGGCTGAGCTGAGCCTGAGTGCACCAGAATGCTTCGTTTACATGTTAATATCACAAAACCCAGACCCCCCCTACAGGGGTCAGGTTTACAAACCTGTCCTCTTTTTCCCCTCTTGTCAGTTTGCAGGTCTGATCTTCACATCAAGACTATGAATATGCACGACAAAGGAGCCTGTTGTCGTAAGGGTTCAGGTGTGCACTGAGCTCGACGCGGAGATGATGCATATCAGTGCTCACTTAAAATATGAAGCATGCTGGAATGTTGTGAACTGGAAACTTCTTATTGTGATTTCCGAATGCAAGTTTCCGTCTGATGTGCGGAGTGCGCCACGCCGTTGTGTGAAATTTGAGCACAATAGTAAAACGTTTAGCGCAAAATGAGCTTCTGTTCCCAAAGTCACAATATTCAGCCTCCGTCATTTACTGTGGATAACCTGACATGATGTTTTGGGGTTTTTCCTTTGAGCTACTTTGTTTGATTTGGCTTTGACTCTGTTCTGATGTGGATTAGCTCAGGAACAATATGAAGTAGTACTGAAGCAAACAAGGGCAATGTGACTTTTTTGAGTTATTTCTGTTCTCTTTTATGAATTCTGCGCAGTCCTGAGTGGCCTTAAATTCATTAATAAACTGATGATTTTAAAAAAATGCTCTCACTTTCTTATTTATTTCATGGCTTTAGTTGGATTTCTTTTCTTTTATACAGTTGTGTCCAGAATAATAGTGTGAGTAAAAAGGTGAGTAAACGTCAAAATCCCTCAAATTGTATCTTAAGGAACACAAATGCATTGGGGACACAGCACTTTCTATTTCAAAGCAAGAAAATTTGAAAAAATAATTGAATTTGATAATACTTTACAGGAAGTCAAGAAATATATAGAAAAAAAATAGCAGTGTTGACATCTGTCTTTACAAACTCAAATGTTCTGTATAAACTAAGAAATGCTTGAAGATTCAACTTTCCTGAGAATCATAAACTAATATTTAGTTGCATAACCACAGTTTCTGATAACTGTGGTGCATGGTGTCCACCAACTTCTGGCACCGGTCAACAGGTATTGCAGCCCAGGACAATTGTACTACGTTCCACAATTCCTCTGAATTTCTTGGTTTTGCCTCATGAACAGGGTTTTTCATGTCAGCCCACAAGTTTTCTATGGGATTACGGTCCGGGGGATTGTGCTGGCCACTCCATTACTTGAATGCAGTTTGTCTGGA